>JAURVB010007822.1:0-19809 GCA_033002965.1 Piper betle | reverse complement strand
CTCTCCCTCACTAAACCCATCATCTACGCTAAAATTCTAATGCGAGTCGAACTCCTCTCGTTGGTTGAGGTCACACTGCATGTTTGATCATCTGCATGATCTGTATACCTTGGCTATAACTCATACATTTGCTGTCATGATGACTGAATAATCTGACCAATATGGCCATCTCATCTGGAGGTCACACTGCCCTATTCACAGACCTCTGTCCATATACATCCCTAAAAGACCACTAATGCTGTCTGACGATCCCTGTAAGACTGTAACTAACACTATCTTGCAATACACATCTCACCCATGGATGTCAAGTTAAGGCTGATGGTATGCAAGATGGCTAGTCAAGTCAAGCATGCATCCTCTCTTCAAAATTATCTCAGTGCATCTAACTTTCCTCTGCCCGGCTGATGTTACCCTAGCTATATCTTGTCCTCAATCTCTGATCAAACTCTACTCTCAATACTGTTACATGCGATCTCTATGCAAAGCTAAGAAAATCTTCAAGTAGTTGTCCTCTTGTATGGTAAGGTAAGCTACTTGGCCCTTATTTCCACAATGATTGCTCTACTCGGTTGGCGGTAGTGCAATATACAGACAGTGGTTGTGCATCACAGAGAATAGTAGTGTGCATTCGATCGGTGGTAGTGCATCACAATCGGAGGTTGGGCAACTCAGACAGTGGTTGTGCATCACAGACAGCAGTTATGCTACTTAGAAGCTGGTTGTGCAACTCAGATTGTGGTTGTGAGCCCATTATTGTTTCTGACATGTTTATCTCCATGTGTCTATTTCCCCAGAGGTAGCTGCTATCAACTTGGCTCAAGTTATCCAACCATGCGTGTCTGATCCGTAGGGTGTCTGGATCATAGTGGTGGCACGTACAATGGTGATCCAATGCTGAGCCTACACATATCTCCTGAAATGTGAGGTGATTGCTCTTATAAACAATGACTAGTTCTTAATAGCCATCACTGATTTGGCCCTGGTAGATTGAGTGACATCCGGTCAACCATTAAACTCAACCTCAGCTAACTTAGCATGTGGACACTCTTATGTCGTTCAAATCACTGGCACGGTAAAAGTAAAGGCATGTCTTAGAGCTTATCATGACATTCTAGTGAGATCCATGTTGGCATCTACTAAAATCATGATATCATATCCATCTCATAATTTTTATTAATACTGAAACATGCATTGTCATGGTTTGACCGAGCAAAAATCTGAAATATAGAGAAAATACCAATGGAAATACACGTCGGTTTGGCTAAGGACAACTCCACACACTTGGCTCAAGACAAAAGTCTTTCATCTCAATCGACTAAGACATGGCTCTGATACCAACTTGTAACACCCTGATTTCAGTTCACTTAAGAACTAAATCAGAAATGTTACGATCGAGTCAAGTTATGTTTAAAGTTGTTGGTCAGTAAGACTCGATCGATAAAATAGATCGAAACAACCCATTTGGTGTCATGAGAATGGAAGACATTGTTAAATACATGTCAAAACACATCAAATATAAATAAAAGTAAGAAAAGAAATAAATGCGATGAGCTTAAGTGTGTGTAGTGATTCATGGAATGTTTCTTCATAAGGAAGGGAAACTTCGTGTTTTTCCTCATCGAGAAAGCAACAAGGAGATCATTGCATAGTTCTTCCTCAAACAGTTTTAGGAATGTCTTTAACCTTATGTTGATTTTCTGGTGTATCTAAATTTTTCTTAATGTTAAGAATTTGTACTTCTTCCTTAAGAAAATTTATATGGGCAATTTTCATTAGAGATTTTTCTTTCCATGAAGAAATTAAAGTTTTTCTTTTAGGGAATTCTAATTTAAACATTACATTTTCCCCCCTTAAGATTTGTATGAATTCCTTCATTATCTATTGAGAATGGTTCAATTAGGGTTGTTTGCCTAATATGACTTATGTGTCGATATCTTGCACTAGGATAAAAGTCATAAACATACAAACTCCCTCAATAGATACTACAATATTGGATAATTTATACTTTATTTTTAACCTTTGATCATTAGCAGTAGATAAGGCATGAGTGATTGTAGCATCTTAATTTTTCTGTCTAGTGACAAACTGAAGTGTGATGTTAAAAATTTATAAAGTTAATAATTTAACTACTATTCGTACAAATTTTATGGAAGTGGATTTCAAAAGAATAGGCTGGAACCACTCAACGGCCAACTAAAATCATACATACATACATAATCATATATACTGCGTCAGAACACACAATGACACCACGTGCAGCCTAGATAACTCAACGGAGCATACAACTTGTTATAAACATATACATGTACTAGAATGTAGTCGACAGTAACATATCTGCATCATACATAATCATATACATGTATCATAATCTAGTCGACTGCCCGTATCATATATAACCATACACATGTACCGGAATCTAGTCGATGGTAACATGCTCGTATCATACATAACCATACACATGTACCAGAATCTAGTCGATGGTAACATGTCTGTATCATACATAACAATATACATGTATTGGAATCTAGTCGACAGTAACATCTTTGCATCATAACTTACATGCTAGTAGGATCATACACACATACAAATATATAAGTGTTGGTGTATGGGCCAACATAAGTGTTGGATGTATGGGTCAACATGGTAACCTATGACCACTAAATCAAAAAAAATTTAGTAATACAGAGAAGCACACACTCACATGCATATAAGTGTTGGCGTATGGGCCAACATGGAAAAAATATGTCTTTCAAAGTATGGTTGACGTACAGGTATGTTAACGTACAACCAACTTCAATGGCAAGTTACAACGAAATTCGGAACCAATGACCATGTTAAAAAACTCAACAAAGGTGGTTGTTTCACCCCCAGTTCCCCCTCTCGGTAGAAAAGATATACTTATATAGATATATTTTGATGCATGAAAATGAAAAATTAAGTAATAAAAGGTCATAATAAATGAGTCATAAATACATACACAATATGTAATAATGAGATAAAAAGATAATAAATAAAGCTTACACACTTCATAATAATGAAATACGAAAAGATAATAAATAAAGCTTATTGAAAACAATTCATAAATATTATTAAATTACATTAAATTAAAAATATTTAAGATTCATTTCAAGATAAAATAACTGACTTATTTTCGTAGTTTTAAAATCTCCCAATTTGAGAATTTTCATCCTTGAAGATATATTAAAGTCATGATTGTACCCCGGTAAGTATTGGATGTGATACTAACATAACTTTTGGGAGGAATATTACATTAGAGCAAACCCGGTTCTATATTGGAGTATTACATTAGAGCTAACCCAATAGGTATTGGATTGAGACTAACATAACATTTGAGATGACTTGGAAGCGAAATAGGAATGAAGGCATCCTAGCAATGATAGGGGGCAAGGGCCCCCGAATTTGCCCGAGGCTAACAGAGGTGACAATCGAGCCATGGTAGAATTGGTTGTTCCTCAGCTAAATGGTTTTAGTTCGAGTATTGTGGACCTCAAATCCTAGCTAATAATTTGAATTGAAACATGCGATGTTTCAGATATTCCAATTAGTTGGTCAATTTAATGGCTGCCAATTGAAGATCCTCATATGCATATATTAATTTATGTGATTATTTGTGATTCCTACAAACAACATTGAAGTGTCCGAACATGCAATCAAGCTAAGGTTATTCCCTTTCTCCATGAATGGAACAACACAGTTGTTGTTGAATTATTTGGAGCCAAATTAAATCACTACTTGATAAAAGATAACCAAAAAAATTATTCTAAAATATTTTCTACTATCTAGAATTGTGCAATTTAGGAATGATATCACCTCCTTCGTTCAATTATAGAACGAGTCCTTCAATGACACTTGAGAGAAATTCAAAGATTTGTTAATCAAGTATCCACATCATGGGATTCAATTTTGGGTGTAAATTCAAACATTTTATAATGGGTTAATGAGCTAAACTAAGTCCAGTTGTCAAAGGTTCCATTATGGCAAAACCCTTTGAGGCAGCCTATGAGTTAATGGAAAACTCACATCAAACTATTATCAAATGGCTTATGATCAACTGTTAAGAAGCCCATACTTGGAGTCCTTCAAATGGATGCTTTCATTGCTCTTTTTGCTAAGATTGCTTCTTTGAGCATACAGATCGCAATGTCTAGGAGTTCAGCCTTAGGCAAATGCACAGTTTGGTTAGATCTATCATGCGTTGTGAATGGTGTGGTGATGGCCATGATATAGAGAGGTAACTAAGCTAAAATACTAAGGCCTCAAGCACCACATGGTTTCTAGGCCTCAAGCATCACCTGGTTTCCAGGCCCAAGCACAAAGCTGACATCAACAATAGGAAAAGAAGCTTTCTTTCAATGAAATGTTCATGCAATTTATTGTACACTCAGCAAGCTTCTATGAGAAACTTGGAAAATAAAATTGGGTAGTTGGCTAGTGCACTAAATATAGACCTCTTGGTAGACTTTGTAGTGACACCTAAGTACCCTGAGTAGAAGATGGAAAGGAGTGTAAGGCATGTAAATTGAATAATGGAAAACACTTGCCTGAGCCTTACAAAGTCTATGAATCTGAAAATAATGACAGTGGTCAACAAGACATAGGAGAGGAAAATAATGATGGATGGGTATAGGTTTGAGTTTTGATTCCCCAACCCAACCTAGCCAAGCATGTTCCAAAACCTCTATAACCCCAGAGGTTGCAAAGAGTAAGCAAGATAGTAAGTTCTAGAAAATTTTGGGTATTTTTGGGAAGCTGTCTATTAACATATCTTTTACTCAAGCTCTCGAGCAAATTGCCTAGCTATTCTAAATTAATAAAATAGGTCCTATCTAGGAAGCAAAGGTTAGAAGAATTTGAAACTATGGCATTGAATGAAGAATGTAGTGTTGTCTTGCATAGAAAACTTTCTCCCAAGTTAAAGGACCCGGGTCATTTTATTATACCTTGTTCAATTGGTTCCAATTTTTCAAACAAAATACTTTACAATCTGGGCTCTAGCATAAACTTGATTTCATTTTCTATGTACATGAGGTTAGATCAGGGAGAAGTTAAGCCAATTAGGACCAGAAAGAATAGATGAGGTAGAATGATATCATGGAGGTTTTAATCTTTATAATTCATGATGGATAAATGATGATAAGTAGTTTTATAATGATGTAATGGGTGTTTACATGTTTATAATTAAATTTATATGATAGTTAATCCATGTTGTAAATTCAGTAAGAATATCTTGTTAAATTATACTTTAATTGTAAAATTGAGTATCATAATTAATTGCATGAAAATTTAGCATGGGCATATATTAAAAGGTGTAATTAACTTATTAGAATGATTAGAACTTGATCGCATGTTAGTTAACCATAAAATAGTTAACTTTTAAAAAACAAGCAACACCATTGCATTACAACCCAATGTCATAGTGCTGTGTATTGGTTTTGTAATGGAACAAAACCAACACCACGACCTTGAATGATGAGAGGTTACAACGCCACGACATTGGTGTTTGTACATTTGTTTTGGCTAGGCCAGGGCCACAATGTAGAAAGTCGAGAGTTTCAGTGCCACGACATTGTGATTTTGTGAGAGTCGAGAGTTTCATTGCCACAACATTGTGATTTTGTGAGCGTGTGATTTAAGTAGCGTCATGGCGTCGAATGCTAAGAGTTTTAGCCTCGCGGCATTCCCATGGTTTGAAAGACTTATACGACACTAGCACTATGATGCTAAGATCCAAATGCCATGGCCCTGACCCGAAGATTTTTTATTGTATTTTAACATTAATAAATGATTAATATATGATTTAATAAATATAATTAAGTATTGCAGATCATTTATAGATATCCTATTGCTATGAATAAGCTGTGTTTGAGTGTGAATCATTTCATGCATTACATATCATGTGGGTTGTAAATATACATTCCCTAATAGTATATTAGTGTGTAATCATTTCATGCATTACATATCATGTGGGTTGTAAATATACATTCCCTAATGTATATTTTTGGGAACTATGAATCGCTTGCTAGCTTTTGAGTGAAGTAATTTTAGTAGGTTGTTCAAGGTACATATAGCTTGTATGATAAGTAACCAATACATTGTATGACCATTAATTAGTGGGAAGAGAAGCAAGATCCTGGCATTGGTATGCTGGACATGCTTATATATATCTAGGTATCGTGGTTTGAATCTAGCATAACCTAACACGAACTCGAACATTGGAGTCTAGGCGTGGATTATATGTACAACCATCCCTTTGGGAGAATGGCAGCATTTGTAATCATAAATGAAAATTATTTTATTCATTATTATTATGCGCACTTAATGATTTTCTCACTACGTGGCATTGCCTCCAAAGGTAACTAGCTAGGAGCGTGACTTGGTGCATTGGCATGAACAATGGAGGACGACTCTAATAGATAATTAATAGTAATTATTTAGCAGATTTGTTTGGTTATATTGATATTATATATTATTAGTTATGGACCACGGTTCATTTGTTGGGAGTATATATATATTTATTTGCTGTTATTTATTTAGTACTATTCTGATATATTTGTTTACATGATTAGTACATGGGATAATAATATTATTGGCAATAAGTGAATTATTTAGTAGTTAAATTCTTGTTATTTTGTATGCCTTGCAATTATTTTACATTATTCCTTGTATTGTATTATTTGGAGTTCGAGGTTGGACCAAAAGTGACCCCCAGTCTGGTTGTATAATTGGGCAGGTCGATACACCAACCACAGTAAAATTGTAGTTGGCAAATAGATCATATATTCCCCAAGGGTGAGATTGAAAATGTCATGATAAAGGTGGACAAGTTTATCTTTTCTACAGATTTTGTTGTCTTAGATATGAAGGAAGATAAGGACGTTCAAATCACCATGAGATGACCTTTTCTTACTAGTGGTTGTATTATAATTTATCTGGCAGTGGGAGAACTAATCATGTTGGTGTATAATGAATCTGTGGTGATCAAAGTTTTTAAACAAAGTGATTATTTTGATGATATAATGGCATGCCTGGAAGAGGATCAATGTGAGAATTCTAAGTGTGCAAGTTGTTTTGTTCTTATGGCAATGAGGAGGAAGAAGAAAAGACAAAAATCTATGATAAAGCACGATGATCTATCAAGTCTTCCAACATGACCAAGCCAATACCACGACCTTTCAAATAGTTGTGAGTTGCTCTTTTCAGCTGATTTCTCTGTGAGTCCACTAACTTTTCTTAATTTGAGTGCAAGGAGGAGGTACAAGGTGAGTTGCAAAGAGATGCATGACTAGAGATCTACGAGAGCCTGGTTGAAGGCATAAAACCAATAACTTATTGGGAGGCAACCCAATTATTTTAAAAATTTTTTTCTTTATTTGTTTTCTAGATTGATCACAAGATATGGAATCTAAAGAAATGAGCTGGACTTCCACTGTACACATGTTTTGAATACTTTCTTGTCTTATTTAAGAGAATTGAGAACACTGCTCATTTTAAGTTTGGGGGCTTATATTGTAACGACCCACTCATTCCGAGCCATGAGCCAAATGTTACTATATAAAACTAAGTGTCTCATAAATTAATTTTCTTTTACTTTTCAACATTTTAAATAAACACTTGACATAAAATATAATATAACAAATGCTTAGAATAATCTTAGCCCCATGAAACGAACCAAAATCCCACTGCCATGCAAACAATCTATAAGTATAATAACAAATTTGAAAAATCAAAAGTCTAATATTAGAGTCCTCCAGCTGTCCACCCTCTACCCATCCTTCCATGCTCACACCTGCGGAGGCAATTCTACATTACTAATAAAAACACTAAGTCATATAATTCCAAGAAACAAGTCAATATATTCCACAACATCATTAATTAAACCTTTTAGTGATTATGAGTCTATGCCAAACTCTTACTATACTGGGAGGGGCGGCCACCCCATCCAGCTACAATCTCATATATGTGCACACACGCTATGTAGCTCACGGCCTGTAGTTACCAATATTTGCCATTGACTCACCCTTTCGGTATCACAAGTACATAATGAGTTGTCTTATGCCACTACGCTCTGTCACCCCTTTCGGCGTGGGGTGGGGTATTTAATCTTTGAAGAAGTTTAAGGGTGCCACTCGTGTCGGATTGAGTCAATTCTTTAACCTTGGTTGCGCTTGAGCATGGTGGTCGAATGTGAGCTCAGGCAGACCAAGGCTGCCAAATGAAAATATATAATATTTCATGTAATTATACGGACTTCGAATTATGATGAGACACCTGCAACTATGATGTGTAATCCTTGTAAAACCCGTGATTTGAGTTAGGGTTTTATAATTTGAACCGAGTCGGTTCGACTGTTATTTTCAGTTGGGTCAATTTCAGAATACGAGTACCCAGCCGAGGCCGGTCTTGTGCTATGAACCATAGGAGTCATGTGTGCCCAAGTATATGATGATAACGTCAGTAAGACAACATCAGAATGAATTATCACAACATATGAGAGTATGCCAGACTTTTCTTGATTTATTTCAATTAAATCATAGAATTATTTTTTGACCGAATAACGTATTAGGATGCGTTATGACTAGTTTGGGTGGGTTAATAGTTATAGAGAATGTCATTATGTTTTATAAATTTTCTTATTTTTGGATTTTTTAGAATTATTACGAGTTATCATTATTTTGTAGAGTCAGAGTCGAGTGAAGTTTTAATTAAGAAATAACCATTCATTTTTTCACTGACTATCCATTTTTCTCACTGAATATTCATTTTCTCACTGACCATTCATTTTTCTCCCCGACCACTTATTTTCTCCCCCTGACGTCTATATATTCCACACTTCTAACACTTTCATCATCCAGCCACAACAATTCTCCTCACCCAACATCCTTCTTCTTTTCTCCCTTCCATCTTCCCCACAATCCTCACTCGAGCCAGCCACAACCTTGTCGCCGTCGCCTGTGTGACTGACGATTAGGTATATAATTTTATCCAATTTAATTATTTAAAATTGATAATTATTAGCACAACATGCTAAGATTGATTAATTGTTGTGATAAATGTCTGATTGTGAATGAAGTGATGATTTGCATGATTTGATTGATAGTTAGTGATCTAATTAAGTAAATTAAATTTGAGCATGCTAATTGACTGCAACGTAACTTAGAAAAACATAATAAAATTGGGATAAATAGGATGAGATATTTTTACATTGATGATTGTTTGACTGTTGTTAGATGATGATTGCATTGTATGTGTGATGTTCATGATGAGTTTGATGCATCATTCAGCTAGTGGGCGTTAGCTTCTAGATTTAATGTGTAGGTATGGAGTAGGAGCTCGCTGCCTAGGCGCGTGGACACGATTGGATCTTCTACCAGGTCTGTTTAGGACTCACCCTTGATTTATTGTTCTATTCTATCGTGATTTATTTTTACAAATTGTAGGATGAGTTAAGTGGCGTTTTATTGGATCCCACTTAACTCGGGTCATTTAATCGAATAGTTTTCCAGATTAATAATCTTCGAGGATGAGATCCCTCGAGTATGTTTTTGAAAACAAGATCCACCACAAGTTGCCTTCGGGCCTATTTTATAAATCCCTACTCAGACCTATATACATGTAGTTATTGCATTTTTAGTGAGAGATGGAATGAGGGAAATTCGATAATCGTGCTACGCGAGCGGGCACATGCCAGTCAAAGCGGGCTCTGGATTAGTGAGCAGGCTGTTCCAATCCTGAGGGATCCTGACAACTCCAATTTTGAGTTCCTCACACCCGGAGAAACGTGGAGGTTTACGGGTAGTGTTTAGTATAGCGCATGTTCGGACTTGTAGTTCAAATGGTACTAAAGGCGACTACCTGAGAGTATTCAGTTTTTGTGCTTAAGGCCAAGAGAATTATGGAGGTAAGAAGAGGGCTTAGGATACACTAGTAGTCCCGAGGGACTAGCAAATGAAATGAGAAAATCAATAGCAGCAGAATAGTCAGTTCAGGATGCTACAGGGTTAGCAGCCCAGTGGCTCATCAGCAGTGTGCCCTTTAGAGAGTTGACGAGAAGTATATGAATGTTTTCTTTCATATGAGAGTTTGCTCTCATAGCCAGTTTGATATTAGTTATATTTTTAGACCAGTAACACTCGTTACTGACGTGTTTTTATAATATATGTAGGTAATGATCATAAGTAGGATGAACCAACTTAGACGGAGGAGCAGTGACGTCTTTTGCATACATACACGTCAAACGATAGAATGTTAATGTTTTGTTGATGTTGTCATTATATTGAGAATAATGTGATGTAAGGTATGACAATTGAATTCATATGATGTGAGAAGTAATTAAGATGCACAGATGAGTCGAGACCCAAGATTTAGAATGAATTATGCAGAAAATTAGAATTTTGAAAGAATATCAATGCGTGATATGTTTATATATATTATATATGTTGATTTAACAGGTAGCCCTTAATTGCACTTTTAAGGGAAACTCAGTCCTGTCTTATTTTACTAATTTTTATCGATTTTAAATCGTAGTTATTTTGGTATGCAAATTGGTTGTCATGTCATCCATGTTGTAGCATGTTAGGTTTATTTCTGTGCATTCATCCATACTTGGAGATCGACATCTTCCATCTCGAGATGCCGAGAGTAGATCCTCATGGGTTGGGTTATGTTAGTCCCAATCGGGACCATTGACATTCCGGTTCGGTTCCCGAACGTGAATTGGATTTGGGGTGTTACAATCCTAATATGAATGAAACTTTTCTAAAGCCTTCCCTTTGTGAGCCAAATGTGTTCACAAACTATCAAGATGATGTTTTATTTAACATAAACAGAATTCTCCTTTATGTAGAAGAATAAGTGTGAGAACTCAAGAAATTACTACATTAAACTTTTATAGAAAAGAACATAATCACACATAACTATATTAAACACCAACTATTTGTATGATAATGAAAAGTAAAAAAAATTGACTATTGAGTTAATGCGAATGGGTGCCAAATTGCACTTACAACTCCCAATCCTAAAATTCAATAAATAAAATTTATTTAAAACCATCCATAAATACTATTGTACTGATACGCTAAAGGTTCTAATTGATAATTTATGATATTGATTCCAAGAATTAATTTAATTAAATAATATTTAAGATTCATTCTAAGATTTACAAAACCCTAAATAAAATAACTTAATTATTTTCAGGGTTTTACATATATGGTTTATTAAGAACTTATATTTGGATTGTTGTGTTAGCCTTTCTTTTTGTGTGCTAATATTATATTTTGGGTTGTCTTATTTTATGCTATGAGTGTTAGGTTCTATTACTTTCTTAAGTTGGTACATTTGTTAATATTTCTTGAAGCTCAATGATAGTGAAATTGTTTAGTTGTATTCTGTTTGATGTTTTATCATGAAAGAAATTTGAATTTTCATTTTGATTGTGAGTTTGGCTATAAATTTTATTCTCGTGCAATATATTTAAAGACCTCTATGCTTTGATTTTAGTGATACTTAGAGATATTTAAGTCTTATTAAGTGAGTTAGAATTCTAGCATAGATTTTCTTGAGGCAAAATAGGAAATTTCTTGTAGTCAAGAGCTGATTTAGGTGAGCTTTGTTTATCAGAGCCTAAATAGCTAAAATTTTTATGTCTTGTTTTTAGCCTACATTAACTTTTTGATTTGTTTCCCGTACAATTTTGAGACCTAGCATAGTTTTGTTTATTTTTATTTTTCTTGTTTCTGATTGTCCTTTACCTAGCATTATTAATGTTAAATCCTACTTTGATAGTTAAAACTCTTTTATTTTGGTGGAAGAAGTATGAGATGTTGGGATGACATTATTTTGGGAATGGTGATGAAAGAAGGTGAAGAGAAGGGATGTGCGGAACAGTAAAAAGGAATGATATGCGAAGTGAGAAAAATAAGAAATAGAATGAAAAAAGAAAAGAAAAAGAAAAGAAAATGCAAAAACGTGAAGAAAAGTATGAAGAAAAGGTTGTGTTTTGAAATATAAATAAAAGATTTCTTTTGGCATTTTAATTTTGTAGTGTTGTGTTTTTAAGTAAGAAGTCATATTGGTGATGAATTGAGGAAGGGTTAATTTATTATGTTGGATGAGTTAATGACCGGTGAAGAAAGATTTAATATTATTGATGCATTTGCTTGATAACTTGTAATATATTTTGAGCCTTAGCTTGAACCCGATATAGCGTAGAAAATCCTAATGATTTTGATTATTAAGGAATTCAAATGAGTAGAGAGAAGGTTTTTGTTAGAACATATGATGATCAGATTTTGTATATTTGACAGGAGATTGGATTGCTTTGACTTGATCTAAGTGATAAGTTAATTGAGAATTTGATTAGCAGTTTTAGCTTTGCAGTTAGAATATATTCTTGCGATTCTTGATTGTTATAGTTGATTTTAGAGTATGATTATTTGATTTCTATGAGTATATTTTTGAAATGATTAAGAAATGATGCTTATATTGATTAAGGGGGTGATTAGTTGGAGAGTTTAGGTTTTTGCTTGGGACGGTTAAAAGTTCAAGTTTTGAGGCTTGATAACTCTCTATAAGAGTTAATATTTTGATTTAACTTGAATTTATTTTGTTAGTTTTGAGTGAGTTATTATATTCAGGTTTAGTATATATTAGGATTTTTAGGTATTTGAGTAAAATTATGAAATCATTGCACATTTTATGTAAGGCTTTATTATGAGTTTTATTTGTTTTGAAAGTCAAGTGTTCTTTTGGATTTATCTGGACAATTTGGAAGAGTAATTATCCCTAATGAGTCATGACTAAAGGAATTATCTGGAAGAATTGGAGATATCTTGTTTGAAGAGAAGTTCTCGTGAAGATAGGAGGCCTTGACATGATTTGGAGACAAGGATGAAGGAAATCTAATGTTTCTAGAAACTGTGTGATGCCTTTGCTTGGAGTTATGCCCAGATCTTAGATAAGATTGATTGTAGTTATTTTTGGAAAACGTTTTGCTGAGGGTTTTAGAGGATATACGTCACTGCTCCAGAACAAATTCAAGATGCGCTTAAATTGGAAGAAAATCAGCAGAAGCAGAGGATGTCATCCTGGGGAATAAAGTAGATGGAAATGGGTTTAATGTGTTGTTCTAATTTTTTACATAGAAATATAGCGATTGAATTAGAATAATAAGTTGTAATAATATGTGACAGCCTGTTACAATCAAAGTAGTTTCCTTGGTTATCTCCAGATTAATATTAAGTAGATGGAATTAATAATTAAAGCATTTAAGTGAAATTGAAAGTCCTAGATATATTATCTTGCAGTTGATTCTATATTTTAATTTTTTGGTTAATTAGCTTTTAATTAATTTTTGTTGTAGTTTTTAGTTGAATAAATTACTCACGTTGTTAGTTTAATTTAGTTAAAAAGATTGATTAATCAAAGTAAGATTAGAATTGGAATTTTACTTTTATTGCACTTTGTAGGAACGATCTCATACTCATTATTATATTACTTGTTCAATGCGTGTACTTGAGTTATATTATTTTAACAACAAAGGGAGAGTCTCTCCCCTTAAAGAATGTGTTCTCCCTTGTACCAAGAGAACATGTTCTCCCTTATGGATAGCCAAAGTGCTTCAAGTGAGGGAACATGTTCTTGGAGAGGTTTCATCATCAAAGATATGTTACATGTATTCTCAAAGAGATGTCAAAGAACTGTGTTCTTCCATGGGAGAGGTCTTCTAGGAGATGTCAAGGAGCTTTTGCTTGGATTGTCCCATCGTGAGACGAGTACTCTGGGAGTGAGATGATCTTATGCAGAACTCAATACTAAACAAGTATCACGATGGGACAACACTTGTCAATTTCTATAGGTCTCTACTCTTTGCTTTTAATCCATACCTCAATTTCTCCGGGTCTCTACTCTTTGCTTTTAATCCATACCTCAATTTCTCCGGGTCTCTACCAATAGGAAAAACTATAGTTGCAATAAATTTATCATGATAGTTTATTTGGGAGTGGCTCTACTCATATATTGGGGAGTGTTGGTTTCACTAATGTATCGAGGAGTGTTTATATTCATGCTTGGGGGCGAGTTCTCCTTCATGTTGGGGGAGGTTTCCACATTAAATGGGTGTGTGTTTTCTCTTTTGTACTTTGTTACTATTATCCTATCAAAACACAAGAAGGGAGTGAGATGTGTTGGTAAAAAATCCAATAAGTAGTATCAGAGTTGTGGTACATTGAGTAGATCATAGAAAAGTTCAATTTGTTCAAGATCGTTGGTATTTCATTAAGATAGCTGATTGGACAGTCCTAGTGAAAGTTTCATGTTTTTTGTAAATAAGGGAGATGTGCTAGATATTTTAATTATACGAAATAGAGCAGTTTAGGAAGAGAGATGTTGAAATATTTTTTTGATAACCACTTTTAAAAAAATGACAATATGATCACAATTTATATTGGATGTGAGACCAAACTAACTAATAGGGAGATCTTGTATGCCGCCTACGAAATTTCGTCCCTAGAATTTCTTTCTGTAATTTATTAGCCTAATCATAATCAGCATTTAAACAAATTTTGGATTAACTTTGATACCCACTTACAACATGCCAACTCAATTAGAGCAAAATAATAGGCTTAATCATTTTTTTAAAAAGTAGTTAACCGAGTTGAATAAAATAAAATTTAATTTTTTAGCTATTTGTGATATAAAACATTAAAACATGGCTGTTTAGTATATTTTCCCTATTATAAATACCATGCCTACTAATTTAATGAAGTTCGATGAGTGTTTGCCAACAATGTGTAGTGGAAGATTTTCCAACATGAATATCACGGGATGGGAAGAAACTTAAGAGTTGTTATCTCTTATAAGAAAGTGTACAACTACACTATGTGTAGCCATACAATGAAAAGCAATTGTATCAAGAGTATGAAGAATTCAAAGAGTATAGTGAAACATGACTAAGGAACTCATTGGTAAGTGTTTTAATGCTTAGAGAGGAGTATTTAAAAGTTGGCTCTTCGTTTTTGGGAGGTCACTATATCATAAGTGTAATAACCTCCAAAATTAGTTTCACTGGTAAGATTCAATATATAAATGAGGATGTTAACCTCTTTCGAAGAAATGACTAGACTCCTTAGTTAACATTTTTGTTGAGTCGTTATAATTGGTATCGGAGCCAACATAAGATTGTATTAGATGATGGCTACAATGAAACATAGATTAGGGAGATAGCCACGAGCTAAAAAAAGAATTTGGAGGATGAAATTTCCTAAAAGTAATGGATTATAATCACAATTAGTTCCACATCCAACACCTCTTAGGATAAAATTCAATATATATCTAGAAATATGTCTATATATCTTCGACTTGGTTAACCACTATTGAAAAAATAACTACACCCATCAATTTGTACTTGATCAGGTTGTTACCATGAGTATAGTCTTTCCTATCCTTTATCCATAAATGTGTAGTTATGCATATTTGAGAGCATCCCAATATGCTTATGGGGGTGGCCATGCTGCTAGCTGGTTGTCGGTGAGGAGTGCGCCAACTATGGACCAGGCAACTGGTAAGGAATCCCTTATCCATAAATATGTAATTGTATGAATTTAGGAGCATCCCAACATGTTGACGATGGTGGCCATCTTGCTAGCTGGTCATCTGTGTGGAGTACGCTATCTGTGGACAACTAGTAAGGAATCAATAAAACTGGTTGAGCTCTGCTCGGTCGAAAAAAATAAAGGTTTTTCTCTGTGCTTTAAAACATGTATAGGAGAAAATTACCATTTTTTACACATCTTTTTCAGGCCAATTTTTGTAGTGTAAAAACCCTTTTTTATATATTTAAAGATTATTGAAGGTAGGTATGTGTTAATTTTTGAACTTTTCTCGGTGCTAAAAAATACGGACTAACTTTTCTCCACATTTAAATATTGGAGAACTTTTTTGGGCGTGGAGAAAAGAAAAGTAAGATAATAACTGCCTGCTCACCTTTATATATGTCAAATATAGAAAGAAAAAACTATTTTACTCGTGGAGAAGATGTGGATAAAAATCGTTCTTTTATTGTGGGTTAGGGGAGGCGCTAGATATGTTGATCTAAAACTAAAGCTTGGTTGGCCTTTAATATTGTGCCATTGGCATTGAAGATCAAGAAGTGATCTATAGTATTGTCTTTGCTGGAATTATAGTTCAGAAATCATTTATCGTTAAATGTATTATGCATTTACAAGGTTCAAAAGATAAAATACACATTATCTGTTACAGTTTAAACTGTTAATTGCTTTGAAGGGATATGAATTTCTAGTAACTCTTGACCTTAAATCTTCCCATAATTAGATGAACGAATGTGAAGTAAATAAATGTTTAGTATTAATCTAGGTAACTATTTATTTTAGCATAATGTAGTGAATGAATGTGAAGTTATGAGGGATGGATGATTGCTAATGGTAACTATATATACCCATACCCATGGATTTACAAGCATGCTAATTAATCCCATCTTGAAGGGTAGCAAGCCAACCACTTATAGAAAACTACTCTTTTCTACTTGTATTTTTATCCACAAGGTTTTATACGTTTGGGTAACATCTCAAGTTCTTTCATCTATGAGAAACACGACAGGTATATTATTTATTTGATTTATTTTACTATGCTTGTCTATGTATCCTTTCTTACATTTTTTGTTTTGATCAAATGAAAAAGTACATATTTTACTCAATAATTATAGTGTTAAGGTGATGAGCTTTATATATATGGCTCATATAACTTCTATATAAGCTATAGCTTCTATTTGGAGTAATTAAGTGAGTCCCGATACTTAAAATCCATATAAATAGATGTAAAACTAAATAATTAGGGCACTTACAAATTTTCAAATGAACTTTTAATTCTTCATCTTCATTATTAAAATAATTGCAATGAAAATTAATTTTAATATACTTTTAAACAAACACTATATTAAAAAAAATCAAATAAGTGGACACATTGATGGCTAAAGAAGATAAAAATTCAATTACAAACCTCGTTTACTTCTCATACATTTAGACTACATTATGTGAGACTTATCAAAAAGGTTTAAATTAGAGGTGTAATTCATATAAACTATATGAGGTGTAGTGCACCTTAATATGTCTTAATGTGTTTGTTTTAGCTAAAATATATGGTTAGTTTCTGCGAGACAATGTTTTTGTCACATTGTCATAACTGCTCGATGAAAGCGTTAGAGCTAGTAATTGACTCATACTATGTATGCATTATATGAATGAAATTCGTTTATGGCAATGTCACTTAAATTATATAATATAATAATAATGTTGGTAATTACTATTCTATATATTTATTCTAGTTTATTTAAATGATAATATTTTATATATTATCATAGAAAATTAGGGGCGAGTTCTAAATTAATGTATAAAATAAGGAAGCATAAATAATAAATGTGTGGACAGGGCAAGATCTAAATGTATTATACGGGGGCAGTTCTTTGTTATTTTTAATATAAATTTATGAAATAAACATAGAGTGATCATAATGATAAGCATAATTTTTACCTCTTGGCTTCCTAATACGCATTTGCTTCAGCAAACATCGTTCATAAATTAGGAAGAATGAGAGCTCACGTAGATTGAAGTAGTCACAATAGTAGAACGATTTTTCATCATAATAGTGTGTAAACTTGGTTTCATCATTATTTATGTATCATTGGTAATTTATGGATCATGACTAAATTATATAAATATGTCAAATAATCTTAGTATATTTGCTTGAGTTATTTGAATACGAATCATGAAGAAACTGAGTTTAGATTTAATACGACGATCGACTCATGCATTCGATTATATTAAGCATGTTAATTGTTCACTAAATATTTACCTCGTTGTGCATAATTGAATCAATTGATCTCATAAATAAATTAGTCTGCTACTAGCGTTTACATATCACTTTTAAACACACATTAATTAAGAAACCATAAAAAACATATACTCGAGGTTGCATGACTATTCTACGGCTATAAACAAGCACTTTAAGGGTAGTGGGGAAAATTTAGTGAAGAGGAACAACAAAAGAAGGGGAATTATGACTATTTTGATGACAAAACGGTGGCAAATTAATTAATGAAAATTTTGGTGGCAAAATTTCAGTAAAATTTTCTCTTAATGGTCTCCACCTTTTAGGAATATTCATATACATCCATGCACAAGTTAGAATGCACAAGCTTGTAATATCAGATCTCTCTATATATTCATTCCCATATATATTCTTTACTACTTTGTATAGTTACGACAAGATGTCGCACCGAGCGTGACCTAGCTATATAAGAGATAAGCTGTAAATTTAAAGATAAATTTTCATTAAATAATTAGATAAACTATAATTATATGATATACAATTTGATGATAAGATAAGTTACAATAATTTATTTTATTCTTTTTTATTTTTGTTGTAGTTTAATTCTGTCATATCTCTTTTTTGATCTTAGCTTAACTATGAGTTCCCTTTTTATTAATAATAAGAGTAGATTTATCTACGTATCATCCTCATTTTCATCATCCAATATGCCTTCTTGCTCATGTGTTATCTAATTGGATGCTGGCCAACCAGCTAGGTACTCCTTTCCTCCCAATGCCATTGTATGCCCCTACTGCAACAATCTCATCCCCGAATGCGATCAATTAGGCAACCATCTTCTCAGCCTTCATATCGAGCGCTGCCTTCAACGATTCCGGTTCCGGCACCAGGTGATTCGCAACCTCAGCAACACCCAACCTTCGGCCTACGACCCCGGCTACATCATGCCCGTCCAGCCTTACCAATATGCCAGAGATGGTCTCCCCGTCCAGGCTGCCGGGAATGCTGCCCAGAATGGCCGTCCTGCTAACCGGTTGTCGATGGGAGGGAGTGCGCCAGCGGCTGATCAGGCAACTAGTCATGGATTGATTGGAGCTGGAACTGACCTCCAACTGGGCGAGCCGCCTGACGTAGATCTTGAACTTAGGCTTGGTCGGCCATGAGTAGTGTCGCTGGCAGCAAGGATCGACGTTGAAGATCGGGAAATGATCAATATATATATGCTCATATTCTTTACTTTGCGATGAAAGTTGTATTTTAGGGTTCTGGTTTATGTTATTTTATGATTTCACGCGTGTGACCTGTTTTTACTTCCTAATGTTTTTTTCGGAAGGCTAATAATACTTCCAGATGTTGATCCCTGCAAATAAAATAAAATATTTGCCACCGGATTTGTAATGAACTTGCAGTTGCAAACTTCTGTGGGAAACAAATATTTGCCACCGGATTTGTGATGAACTTGCAGTTGCGAACTTCTGTGGGAAACAATTTTACCTGCCAGAATTTAAAAACTAAATTGTGACCGACTTTGTGATTTTAAATTTTGCGAGCCTAATACTGACGGTTGCAAAATAATTTGGCTACCATGTTTTCTGCAAATCGTGAATTTTTTTGTGATCACAAGTCTTAGTTTTAGCGACCGCGATGGTGGTGGCTAACCACCATTTTTTTACTGGTGCAATCAAATTTTGGGAGGAAAATTACAATGCTACATCTTGTATCTGCATGTTTGATCATTAATACAAAATTTGCCTTTAATTTGTAATCACATATTAACTAACTACATATCATTTACTGTAACACCCGTTACCCGTTTCGGTCACCCGTGAACCGACCTGGAAATGTCACCGGCGATCGAACCGTTCGCTAATTTACTAGATTCGGTTAAGCCAACCCGGATCTACTCTCGGCGTCTCAAGATGGAGATGCAAATATGAAATGCATGAATGG
>JAURVB010007821.1:0-135166 GCA_033002965.1 Piper betle | reverse complement strand
AAAATGACTGGCATACTCTCATATATCTGATAACTCATTCTGTTCTGCTGTATTCATGACGTTATCATCATATATTTGGGTACGCATGACCCTCATAGCTCATACACGCGACCGGCGTCGGCTTGGTACACGTGTCTTGAAACTGACTCAACTCGAAAAATAACGGTCGACCCGACCGGTTTCTGAATATAAAACCCTGACTCGAATCGTGGGTTTTACACAGGGGGTCTATCGGCACCAGCTCGACGAGTTCGGTCCAATGGTGGTGTCAAACAGGGTAGCCGAGGCGGCGATGGCCGTCGACGGCGGCGTCGAAAATGGGCGGCGGCGGCGGTGTGCTCCAATCGGGGCTCCGGCCGGCCTCGACGGCGGTCGGGATGATGGGGGAAACGTCGGGAAGGTCAAGGGGGTGGTCTTCGGGGTCACGGCGGCGGCGGCGCGGCCCGGACGGCGGTGAATCGACTGGCGGAGAGTCACGGTTTGCGGGCTGATTCTGGCATCGTGGCGAGGTGGTGGCGGCCGGGGCTGTTTGGGGTGGCACGATGACGGCAAGGCAGGGCAGGGCGGCGTCGATCGGCGGCAGCACGGCGTCGGCGGCGGCAGCGGCGGTGACGAGAACGAGGGGCGGCAGGGGTTTTGGTGAAGAAGGGTCGGGAAAGATGAAGAAATGCTCTAGTGGCAATTTCGTAAATAAGTATTGACTCGATTCCGACTCGAGTCAAAATAATAACTAGTTCGTAATAAATTCTAAAAAAATCTTAAAAAATATGGAAAAATTCCATAAAATAAAACAAACATAACAACATCCAAATGACATGCTCTATAACTAATAACCCACCCGAATATAATCCAACGCGTCCTAACACGTTATTCGGCCTAAAACTATTTCTCCAATCAAACATATAAAAAGAAAAAATATGGCATACTTTCATATATTCTGATAACTCATTTCTCACCATCTTCTCGACGTTATCATCATATATTCAGGTACACCTGACTCTCATCGCTCATAACTCACGGCTGGTCTCGACTCAGCAGGCGGTTCCTGAAATTGACTCGACTCGAACCAACGGTCAAACCGACTGGTTCGGTAACGTAAAACCCTGACTCGAGTCACGGGTTTTACAATAAATTTTTATTTGTTTCTATTTTTAATTCTATTTTTTAATCTCACCTTTTACATATTAAATTGTCTTCCAAATTTTATTGAGTATGTTTGAATCTCTATTGCTATTAGCATGTACTGATTTAAAATCTAAATTTGTCATTCTATTTTAAAATATTAAGTCAGGTTTTTCAATAAGATTTTACTTCATAGTTCAAATTCTATTTTAAATTGAGTTTCTCGAAATAATATTTAAAATATTTATTTTTTGTTGACTATTCAATTTTTATGAAATTATTAATTCTAATATTTGTGACGAGTGAAAGAAACTAATCAGTTTCAAACAACCAAGGCAATTTTTAGCATTGGATATTTAAATAAGATTCACAATTGTTAATATGACATTCTATTTTTTTATTAAATATATTTAAAGTTATTTTTGTATAATTCATAAAAATTACATAAATACTCGTCATTCTATTAAAAAATAATAAATGTAGAAGTATTCATTTGTATAATTTAGTTTTAAATACTAATATATATATTATTAATAAATTTCAATACTATCCCACCGGGAGTCTTGAACTAGTGTATATATAATATATATATATATATATATATATATATAACATAAAGATACATAAAGAGCAATTGTCGGCGGAGAGAGCAGCCGCTAGGGGGTTCCTTGCTTGGGATGCGGACATTTCCTTTCCATGACTCGCAGCGGGCTTAGTTCAGCTTTAGGCTAGGCTTTATTTTATTTTATATAATAATATATAAATAAATAGTAATGAGAATTGAATGGCCTTCGCCTCCCTTCCCCGGAAGTACTTGGAAAAAGGAAGAAGCCATTCCGCATATCTGATTTCCCTCTTTCCTTCCCTGTTTGAGTTTTTTTTCTTTTTTATTCCCAATATTTTAGAGGGTTTCGTTTCTCCCTCCATTCCCATTCCAAGCCTTCCTTCCTTGTTCAACATCTTGTGTTGCTTGTCCTAGCTTCACCATTGAAATTGAAATAGAGATCGAATTAAAAGGCATATACCATAATTATGGATTCTCAAGTTGCCGTTGCTCTCGCCCTCTCCCTCGTTGGCGGCTTCAGCACTTCCCTCGGTACTCTATTCCCCTTCCATTTCCGATCCTTTATTTTTATTTATTTCCTTTCTATTAATAACCCTCCCTCTTTGTTCGTTCCTGGCATTTTTGCCCGGATATATTCCCCAAAAAATTATTGTCTCGTTTTTTTACTTTCATATATATATATATATATATATATATATATATATTACTTTTGAGGTTTTGCAGATGATAAAACTAATGCTCGGTGGATGGTTTTCAAGTTTCTCTCTTGTGTTCTCGTTTGACCAAATTTTCGGCACTTTTAAATCTCCCTTCAAACAATCAATAATGGCCTATCATTTTCTTTCTTTTTTTCTTTATCATGAAAAACAGGAGCCCTTTTTGTGGTGATGAATCCTACCCCCAACCTTAAGATGCTTGGGCTTTTACAGGTTCTTCCACCTTACCTCTTTTTTTTCTTTGAAAAAAAAAACAAGCAAACAAACATATACAAGTACATATATCTGCCGTTCATTAAAAATATGGTGTGTTTTTTTTTTGGGGGGGGGGGGTTGGAAATAATGTTAGATATTTATCTGCAGGGATTTGCTGCTGGCCTCATGCTATGCATATCTTTCTTGGACTTGGCCCACAATGCTCTCAACACAATTGGATTTCTGCACGGAAACCTTTGGGTGAGTTTGAAATTTGCTCAAATTGACACATTGTGCGTGCCTGTTGTTGGTTTATATTTAAATGGTTAATCATAAGAGCAACCTTCTTAGTAGGTACAAATTTAGTTGGTTCTTACTGTTAGAATAGTCCCCCATCTCATTGTAACATTCATGAACTCTTGGACACGTGTGGGTTCCTAAGCTTTCAAAAGTGGCTAGCCATTTTGGATTAAAGCCCAAGAACTCACATTTCTTGTCACTCACGATATTATTGTTCAAAGCCGTATAATGTCATTTGTTGGCAAGTTGTAATCAAGTTATACTATACCTCCGGATAAAAGCTTGCCTTTTATTATTTGACCTAAGGTTTGGGAAAGGCTTACCTATTTGTCACTACTTTAAGATGCATCTTAACTAAATCTACTTAAACTATTGATTCTGTTGCTGCCACTATTCTTTTTTCAGTTTTATGCAGGCGTCATCATGTTTGGTCTTATAACTCATTTTATACCTGAACCTTCAGTTGTGCCTTCGAGGAAGCAGGTTTGGTCAGCATTTCATAACTTTTTAACCTTTTGTATCCTCCTTGATTGTTAATTTTTAGTTCGTTGTTGTCCTCCTTGTTGCTGATGTGTTCATTGTTTTAGTGAGGGAAAATGAATGAGCATGTTACTGCAAGACATTTGTTGTTTCTGTTTGGTAATAACTTCTAGTTTTCAATCTTTTTCATGTTGCATACGGCTTTTGTGTGGAATAATCAACTAATTCTTGAATGCTGATTAAACTGCTTTCTTCTTCTTGGAGTATCGACCTGAAAGAAACTAATGTTTGTTGCAATGAATTGCAAAGAAATTACCTGCGCCATTTTGTACAATGATGAAATTTTCTATGCCTCTGTGTACCATGCCAAAAGAAGGATGATGGATCTGACAAAGACTTAATGAAGAAGCATCGCCGTCAAGTTTTATTTAGTGGGATTGTCACTGCAATAGGTAAACTTTATTTTCAATTTTTTTATTTATCTCCTAGTGATTGCTTTGAAATTTTAATTTTTTTCTTTAACAAAAGCAATATTTAAATGTATTGCGCTATTGGCTGTGCTGCAATTCTCAATTGTTGGTATCATCTTCAGTTCTTTCCAATTTAATCTGAAAATTGGCCCATACCTAGGAAATTAATGTCTGATGAATTGCAGGGATAAGTTTGCACAATTTTCCGGAAGGAATGGCTGTTTTTCTTGGATCACTTAAGGTTGTCTTTTTCTTTTTGCTCTTTCAGCATCTTTATACTTCAATATAATTTTGGTTATATAATTATTCTCATTTCCAAACACCACCAATTCTTGTGCATGGCCGATCCCTAGCCTAGTTAAAGGAAGGGGGCATCAAGAAAAGCACCGGGCTTTGTCAAAACTTGGTCTCTTGTAGTTACACGGATTCTAGATTAAGATCTATGTTTCTGACCTCTTCTTGGAAAAATGTGAAGGAAAAAGAAGAAGAAGAGGAGAAAGATTAATTTGGAAGCTGGAAATTTTGTTGTGCTTCTTGCAGAATGGCACCAGCTTGTTACTTGTCTTTAATTTTGTTTTACATAACATATGAAAGGATTTGGAAAGTATTGAAACCATAGTTTTCAGCTTGAAACCATAGTTTTCAGCATGATTTATTTCCTCTTATTGGAAACTGTTATGCAGTTAACTCATGATGGTACAACTTGGGCATGTTATTTATAAAAGTTGCTGTTATGGTTGTTATTTTTTAAAGACTTGATGCTGTTAGTTAGTATGTTTATATGTTTGTCTTTAGCACTCATATGATGTGCTTTATTTTATGTTTAATTTCTTTTTATTGCCTATATGATGTGCCTTATTATGAATTTAATTTCTTTTTGTTGCATATTGTAGGGACTCCGTGTTGGTGTTAACCTGGCATTTGCTATTGCACTACATAATATTCCAGAGGTATCTTTATTTTTCTTTGGTTGATAGGCTATAGAAATTGTTGGATAGGTATACAAAACAAAAAATTTTAGGAGAAGTGGAGGTGAAGAGCTTGTTTTACACCGTCCACACTTTGAATATTATATAGAGAAGTGGTTACAACTAATCCCTGATTTCAGGGGATAAGATTACTACAAGAATTAAACAAAAATTCAAATTCCTAACAGTCCAAGAATAGGCCAATACGACATGTAAATCACATAACATAATGTGCAACATGCAACATGGGACTCTAGTATTCTAACATTCCCCCTCAAGCTATGAGAGGGATAGCTTGGATTGTAGTTCCTCATGTCGAGCTGTGGAGAGGGCTTTGGTAAAGACATCTGCTACCTGGTCCTTGGTACTTATGTATCTCAAATCAATTACCTTCTTCTTCACTTGATCTCTAATGTAATGATAGTCCACTTCGATATGCTTGGTTCTCTCATGGAACACTGGATTGTTGGCCATATGAATGGCTGTCGGATTGTCACACCACAGTCCCATTGGTGCATCTATTATGAATCCGAATTCTTCCAATAGCATCTTCATCCAACTCAGCTCTGTTGATGCTTTTGCAATTGCCCTGTATTCAGCATCTGCCCTAGACCTGACCGCTACATTATGTTTCTTACTTTTCCTCACAACTAAATTTCCTCCAAGTAGTATGCAGTACCCACTAGTCAACCTCCTATCAAATGTGGACCTGCCCAATTTGAGTCGACAACGGCTCAAATCTGCAAGGGATTGACACCATTTTGTCTTCAATAGATCATTTCTTCAAATATCTTAGGATCCTTGTGACTGCATTCCAATGTGGAAGTCTCAGGTCTTGCATAAATTGACTTGCCACACTAACAGCAAAAGAAATGTCTAGTCTAGTGATTGTCTGGTCTGGTAGATGTTCCTCTACTTGAGGCTCCAACTTTAATGAAAGTTCAAGTGGAGTATTTGTTGTCCTTGCTCCTAATGAGCCTGTCTCCTGTAACATGTCCAGAACATACTTTCTTTGGCACAATAGAATACCTTTGTCCTTCCTCAACACCTCGATACCTAGGAAGTATTGTAACTTGCCTAAATCTTTAATTTGAAACTTAGAGTGCAGATCCTTCTTCAGGTTTGCAATTCCAACCGAATCACTTCCTGATATTATAATGTCATCAACATAAACAATTAAGATAATGCAGCCACTTGTTGTCTTCTTAACATACAAGGAATAGCCCGAGTTTGTTCTCACAAATCCTAAATCTGTCACAATATTACTAAATTTTTCAAACCATGCTCGAGGGGACTGTTTGAGTCCATAAATTGATTTAATCAGCTTGTAAACCTTGTTGGACTTCCCCTCAGCAACAAACCCAGGAGGTTGTTGCATGTAGACTTCTTTTGTAAATCTCCATGAAGAAATGCATTCTTCACATCAAGTTGGTGAAGACTCCAGTTCATACTAGCTGCAAGAGATCAAAATCCTTATTGAATTCGGCTTTGCAACAGGTGAAAATGTTTCTTCATAGTCTACCCCCGCTATTTGATTGTAACCCTTGGCCACCAACCTTGCCTTTAGCTTTTCAATCGAACCATTTGCTTTGAACTTCACTGTGTAGACCCATTTACTCCCTATTGCCCTTTTTCCTATAGGTAATTCATTTAATATCCAAGTGTCATTATCATGAAGAGCTGTAATTTCTTCCTGCATAACATTATACCAGCCTGGATCTGACATGACCTCATGATGAGTTGCAGGAATAGGTTTGGATGATAGATTTAAGGCAAAGTGTGAAGTGCCTGACTTGATGTGGTGTGCTGAAGAGAAGAAGCAGTGGCATTATTGGAGGGAACCTCTTTACCTTTTCTTTTGTAGACAATGGGAGGATCAGCAAACTTGTTGCATTTAGGCCTACGTTGATACACCTGAGGAGGATCTGTATATTTAAGGTTGTTGGCATCTAGTTCATGTGGTACAAACACAGGAAGACTAATATCTTGATTCAAGTCAGTGACAGTTTTAGGTTGGGAAGGATAATAAGGCCTGCTTTCAAAGAAAGTAACATCTGCTACATACCTTTTCTTTAATGATGGAGAATGACAGACATATCCTTTTTGAGTTTTAGAATAGCTCAAGACGATGCATTTGATTGCTTTAGAAGACAACTTATTTGGTCGACCATGGAGTAGATGAACAAAGCAAGTACATCCAAATATTTTAGGTTTAATCGGAAACCAAGGTTTATGAGAATGCAAAACTGAATAGGGTGTTTTATTGTTTAATACTGAAGTTGGTGCCCTGTTTATTAGGAAACAAGAGGTTAGCAATGCTTCTGGCTAGAAAGCGTTAGGAACTGACATGTTTAACAGGAGACATCAGGTGAATTCTAGTACACCATTTTGATGTGGTTTATGTGCACAAGATGTCTCATGAATGATACCATGGTCATTGAGATATTTCTGAAAAGTTGAAAATATATACTCCAGGGCATTATCAGTTCTAAAAAATTTAATATTAGCTGAATACTGAGTTTGTCCTTCGAGCCGCCAATCTGCTTCTTCGACACCACATCCTAAAAAATACAATGAGTGGAGTAAAAGATTATTTGACAATTTGCATCAGTGCACAATTTGCTAATTGAGAGCAGACTGGCAGGGAATGAGTGAACTAGTGACACATCTTCAAGGGTTAGATCACTAGATAAAGACACAAACTTTCCCATAAGCATAAGCATAACTCTCATCAGCAAGACTTATACTAATGAGATTAGAGAAAAGGGAAAATTTGGAAAATGAGTAATAGCTACCAACCATGTGATCTGTGACCCCCGATACAATAAGCCAAGAATTGTTTAGGGTAGAGAAACCAACTGAACTACCTGCATTTGCAAAGGAAGCAGAGGGCATAACATATTCTTATGAGCCATCTTAATGAGATGCTCGAAGTCTTCATGACTGATGGTAACTGTTGATGCAGTTGGTGGAGCAGATGCTATTGTAGAGCCAGGATTTTGAGAGGTTGGAGGAGGTGAAGCAGTAGAGGATTGCTTGGCCCAATCTAGTTTCTTGTGTTTTGTCCAACACTTTCTTTAGTGTGCCCTATCATGTGGCAAAATTCACAAAACCTATCCGCCCCCTTGTTCCTGCCACCTCCATGTTTGATGCCTCCTCTCCCTCTACCTCCCCTCTATTGGAGTTAAGGCAGACTGAGTATTGGACATATTGCTTAGTTTTCCGAGACTTCAACTTGCTCTTCTATTTGAGCAGGAATTCTAGATAACCTCAGAAGACAGTATTCAGATTGGGAAGATTTGTACCTGTCAAAATTTGATCTTTTGCAGCTGAGTAGTGAGTGTTCAAGCCAGATAGAAAACATACAACTTTCAGCTCCTCCCTTTGTCTCTTCCAGGTTTTAATATTGTTCGGATAAGGTTGGTACAAGGAGAGTTTCTCCCCATAGCTTTAACAAAGCTATAATATTCTCTAAGATTCTTAGTACCTTGTTTAGAGAGGACAACTTCCTCGCAGACCATAAATCCTTTGCAAATTGCAGGTTCCCAAGACTCACTGATTGAGGTCCACACAGCATAAGCAGTAGGAAGCAACATGACATCACAACTGATACGTGGCTCCATTGAATTCCAAAGCCATGACCTGACTTGGGCATCCTCCTTAATCCACTCTGAACTCCTGGCATCGGGTCTATCCCTCTCAATAATTGAAGTTTCTCTCTAGATGTGAGGAAGGTCTTCACAGCTGCTGACCATTGAAGGAAGTTCTTTCCATTTAACTTGGTAGTTGTAATGGAGGAACTCCCCAAAAGGTCACTAACTGAGAAAGTATTAGGTGGATTAGATGGAGGTGCTGGAGTAGACACAGCAGCTTTCCCTCTTGCCATTACTTGGCAAGGAGAGAATAAGATAGGTATACATAACAAGAACATTACTAGGATCGCATACCGTGTTGGAAATCATATAGGTATACATAACAAGAACAAATTAGGAGAAGTGGAGGTGAAAAACTTGGCTTACACCGTCCACACTTTGAATATTATATAGAGAAGAAATGGTTACAACTAATCCCTGATTTCAAAGGATAAGATTACTACAAGAATTAAACAAAAATTCAAATTACTAACAGTTCAAGAATAGGTCAATTCGACTTGTAAACCACATAACATAATGTACAACATGTAACATGTGACTCTAGTATTCTAACAGAAATAGTATCATTAATTTCTAATTTGGATTACAAAGCAGTTGACATTTTGTACGGATGAAGTAATAAGGTTTTATTTATTTCCTAAAGTGGCTTGTGATCTGCACATTTCGCAATTCGTGGAAATGTATATACAAGATGCACCATTGTGACATATTTGCTGTAAATGATGATCAGGGTGTAGCTGTGGCTCTTCCAGTGTACTTTGCGACAGAGAGGTATTTGCCCACTTCTGCTTTGAAGATGCTTGTAATAATTGATTTGGTTAATTGGATCATAAGTTGTTAATTTGTATGGACGTTAATCTTTTTGGTGTTTTGGTGCTGATCTATTGCACTGCATATACTTTAATTGTATTCTGTAGTAAATGGCAAGCTTTTAAACTGGCAACTCTTTCTGGTTTTGCTGAGCCTCTCGGAGTCATTATTGTAGGTGTGTGACTACTATCACATAATGGTAGAGATGAACAACTTTTTTTCTTTTTGAGGAAATTTTCTTCTGGTCACCTTATTTTTGTGGTCCAAATTTTTTATTTTGTTTTTGGTTTCTATTTATATTTATATTTTAATAAAATATTTTTTCTCCTTTCTCCATAGCTTACTTGTTTCCAAGCAGCTTAAACCCTGCAATTTTAGAAGGCTTACTTGGATCAGGTTCCTTTTCTTTCATTTCTTTATTTTCATATCCAATGTCTTTCTATCACTAGTGTTTATTAAACTCCACCCTGATTGTGCAGTTGGAGGAGTAATGGCTTTCATAACCTTGCATGAAATGTTACCGCTTGCATTTGATTATGCGGGACAAAAGCAGGCAGTGAAGGCCGTTTTTATTGGCATGGCTTTCATGTCAGCTAGGTGAGTTTTGAAATCGTCATTTCCCTGGGCAATAAAAGTAAGAATCTGTTTGGTTTGATAGATTATGAGAGAAAGAAAAAGAAATGGATTTAACAAAGAAAACGAAAAGAAAATGAAAGCACCATTTCTTTCATGTGTTTGGGTTGAAAGAGAAAAGGAAGATTAGGGTCATTTTTTTCTTGCATTTCCTTGTAAATTTTGTGGGGAAATATTTTGTGAAGGGATTTTCCATTGGGCCCACTCTATGGAAAATTATTTTCTACCTCAACCCATTTTCTTTCAATCCAAACACTCTAACTTTCCAATAAGTCCATTTTTCTTTTTGTTTCTCTCAAACTCCATCAATCCAAACAATGCCTAAAAGTACATGAGCTCGTATTCTATTTTGCATAACCAATGACATAAGGTGTTCACTTAAAAGATATGAAAATAAAAATTAACTAGATAAGATGTAAGTCAAATGTCATGGACCTCTTAATGTTAAGCTGAACATGTAAACATTAGGCATAATGCTTAAAGATTTTTACCAAATGATGTTCCTAAGCTTTGAATTGGACAAACATGGTCCGTAAACTCAGCAAATAGTGCAGTGGGCAGGCCTGGCTCTATCCTTTGTATGAGTAGTGGAGGTGGCCAACTGTCTTTTTTACTTTATTTTATTTTGAGCTTCATTTCAGCTCATTCTACCAATTAGTTGTTTCCTTATTCCTCTGAAACAAGAAGTGCTGTTTCGGAGGTATAACCTCAACTACATGGTGGATGCCCAATAAGATTCATGGGTTTTGTATTCGAGTTAGATAGGTCTGCAATTTTTATTCCAGTTGATCATGTAGGTTCCTTCCTCCCGGAGGTGGCTTGGGTGGAGCCGAAGGCTTTGGGGCTGTTATTATTATTTTTGGATGTTTACTTTATTGAAAATGCTGTTTACACTGATTCTATGTGCATTTTGCAGTTTATATTTTTAGAGATGAGCTTGCCGAAGGAAATGAGTCTATAGCTACAAGTCTTTTTCTTCTTGGATCCAATGTTGTCTTCTCTAAAATGTATGTGACAACCATATAGTTGTATAGGATGACAGGTACGTACCTCAGAAAGCAATGTGGTTTTATACATTTGCTACTCTCTTGACTGGGGATTATGATTTTGTTAGTCATATATTTGTCTTACTGCCGCACTGGCAGGCGAGAAAAATTATGAAAATTGATCACTTGGTATAGATAATGATCACATGCAAAAACTCTATAAAAAAAGGAAAAAGAAAATGCAGCAAAAAATGAGTGGAATAAATAATTTTGTATGTGTTGGCCTAACCCAAGACTCGAGTGAGGTGGTCAGTCGTCACCCTGGAACTTCAGCTGACCTAGTGTCAATCAAAACTTTGGAACTCGCTCTAATAACTTTGTCATTTTCAATTTTACTTTTGATCACCAGTCATGAGTTTTTTATACATTAGATTATGATGTGGGCAGTGTCATCAAAAGGCTAGACAAGTGTACCCATTGGGCAGTCCAGATGGAAACGTGAAATGTCTAGAATGATGCATGGGTTTTAGTGCCGGATGAAGCTTACATGATTCGTTACATGTTTTTGCTCCTTTTTCCACTTTTGGTGTACTGTGATCATATGAACAGAATTCCGCTTGAGTTTACAAATTTTAAAAGAAAGGGCATTTGATTACGCAAAGCACTTTGAGCTAACTAGACTTGAGGACGAACTTTCAATTATTTGCTGTAAAACATTATTATAACTTTTTCTCACGGGATAAGTAAGAACACCGGCTATTCTGGCTTCATCTCTGTCTCTACTTGCGGCATGAAAAGGGTTGTCAATTAGGGATCAGGTGGTCATGGATTTAAGTGAATCCGTTTACAGAGAATCCACCATCGACGGCAATGATCTGGCCAGTGATATAGGAAGCAGCAGGCAAACAGAGAAATGCCACAATTGAAGAAACATCCTTGGCCTCAGCAAACCTTCTCAGAGGAGTTCTTCCAATTAACGCCTCACGAAGTTCCGTGTACTTTTCCTCGTTCAACTGCTCGATCGGGATCACAAAAGATGAAAGCGAGAGTAAGCAGGAAATCGGACACCATCCACTGAATGAAATGCCTAGAATTGAGCTTGGAAATGGAAACCAAATCTTTACTTACTGCTTCTGTCATTGGAGTCGTCGTGATCCAGGGCGCAACGGAGTTAGTTCGAATGTTGTCCTTGGCCCACTCACATGCCATACACTTGGTCACTTGATTGATAGCTCCTGAGATTCATTCAATTTGTTGCCATAATTTGTTAGAATTCACAGGAATGTAATTTAATTTATATACCTTTGGCCGCAGAATAAGCGGAGCCACCGACAGAAACAATGCCTGCGACGGAGGAAACAAACACAATGCTTCCACCTCCAGATGCCTTGAGAAGTGGGCGGGCGAGCTGGGACATATTATACGCAGATTCGAAATTGGTTGCCATGGAAAATGAGAGGTCTTCTGCTGTATGTTCCTCTGTCGATTTGTTTATCGGCTTTCCTACGTTGTTTACCTGCTTCCAGCTGACTTGGCTTAATTATTCTTAGATATAGTCCTTTTCATTTGTATTTATTTATACTTGCCGATCGATTTGTTTGCTCGAAATCTAAATCCGGTTATGCACCGTAATTTGTGCTATAATTTGATTGATCATATGTTGATATAATTGAATGGATGATCAAAATAATTGTTTGGCTTATTGTTTTTGTACCACTTAATTACCAGGACGTTGAGTTTCCCTCCGAAAGCGGCCGACACCTGCTGCATCAACTTGTGTCGACAAGGCGGAGACGAAACGTCACAAACACATCCATCTACTTGAAGCCCTGCATCCTTCCACCGGACCAGCTGTTGATGTAGCTCCCTCTCGCTTCTTGCGCATGTGTATACAGAGGCTCCCAACTGTGCTAACTCCTCGACCACGGCTTTCCTGTTTCATCCCGATCCCATTTTAATCAATCAATTTTCTTCAATTCATACTTATTAAGCTTATAAATAAACATGTTACTTAAGGTTGTCCATTATGATCGATTGTTGAAGCCATTTTGTTTGGAGTAAATTAAGCCGTCGACTTAATTTGGCCACTTAAAATGAAAGACGGATGACTGTACCAGGATTGATGTAAAGCGATTCTCAGACTCACCCGATTCCTTTGGTTCCTCCGGTCACAAGAGCAGTCATTCCCTCCAATCTCCATCTTTCTGTTGCTTCAGCCATCCTCTTTTGCTCTTCTTATGCCTTCTTTTATTTGTCTACTGAGAAAAGCCGATAAATAGGCAACGTTCCCCTTCCAATTCCTTGTTGCAAGAAATATATGGATCCCCTACATATATAATAATGTCCTTCAAGGTTTGATGTGTTAATGTTATGTTTTTTAAGGTTTGCTGGAAAAAAAGAAAAAGAAAAGAGAGAGAGAGAAATATATAAGGTGTAAAATCTAACGCCGTTCGACAATGGTAACGTGACTGACATTGGCTTGGGGACGAAATTGGTCGGGAGAAACAAAGTTGGAAGGCCCATTTTGACCGATTATGCATGGATGCATTTCTTAATTTGCCGACGTAAATTAAAAATATGAGAATGCTTGGTAACCGAATAAATGGTTTTAATTAAAGTCACAACTTTTAAATCTAGTAGCTATGGAATTGAAGGGCATCTAACTGTTTTGAAATAGATTAATTTCTTTCATTCATGTAAGCTAATGGCTCATTTTAAAAATTATTGATACAAAATAAAAAATCCTAAATGGATAATAATTTTATGATCCTAAAAATGCTACTATTTATCCATCCACGTGGGAAAATGTCACCCAAGGGATCAATTAAAGCGGTTGTCTTGTTCTAATTACGACGATGATGATAATAATGATAATAATAATGATGATGATGATAATAATGATAATAATAATGATGATGATGATAATAATGATAATAATAATGATGATGATGATGATAATAATAATAATAATAATAATAATAATAATAATAATAATAATATGCCTACTTTGCACTTTGAGGGACTTTTTAATATCTTAAACCTGGACAAAAAAACATAAAAAGTGTTTCTCTTATCATGCCTAATTAGTAGCCAATCATAATTTTCATAATGCTAGATAAAAAACAAAAAACAAAAAAAAGAGGAGAAGAAGAAGAAGAAGAAAAAGAACAATTCATATATATTAAGTGGAAAAAATACCGCATCAAGTGTAACAGTAGTACAGGAAGAGTTTATAAAACTAAAGAAGACAATATAGATTAAAATCAACTTCTGCGGAATCTCCAAGGCCCAGTGGCAGTACCAACCCTGCACATTATTAATTAAAAAACTCGTCAAGTTGGCATATTATATTTTTGTATATATATATATATAGATAATCTTGAGTTAAAAGATTATTTTCCTGGTATATATATAAAGCCTAGCAATACTGATTGATATCATTAAAATACTGTTAGTTAATTATGAGATAATGAATTGATTCAAACGAAAGAGGACCCTCAAGAGTAAGGGTGAGTGGGACCGAATAAAAAAACCAAATATAGATATTTCTTCATCTTATGGTTCAAAAAAATTATAAATTAATGATATTTTAAAAGTTTACTACCTAGTTATTATTAAACATTATTAAATCTAAAGCACATCAACTTAAGGTTTGAACTTTTCATGGTAATAAAATATTTATTTATTCAAATATGTATTTTAAGAAAAGTAATTTTAATTTTTATGTTAATTAATATGAGAGAAACTTTAAAAAATCAAAAAAAGTGCTACAGTGATTGAATAAATTAATGAAGTATTAGTCTTTTCTGAAAAAAATTAGTAATTATGATTGGAGAGATGATTGGATAATAATTCAATAGGGCAAAAATAAACTTTTATTTTGATCGAATTTTGATCGGGTCCAACCTGACCCACTTTCCCACTTACTCAAAGAATTTTGACTCCAAGACTACAATTTTACCCTTAATTACAGACATAATCAATATCTTATTCGATGTCGGTCCAATCGACACACGGCAAGCGTGGAGTTATAAAGTAAATATATTACCTCCAATAACCGGCAATAGTGCGCCATCCCATGTATGTGGTTAATCCAATCCAGATGCCCACGAACCCAAAGCTCTTTGAGAGAAGGCACAAGCACAAGACACTGACAACCGCCACAACAATCTGCATCAAAATGGGAAATATTGAATTTGTTGTTTTCATCATCACACAAGATATAGTATGTTTACCTTGGAAAAAAGATACAGATATATTTAATAAAGGAGTCCAATTTCTGAAGGAAATACTCGCCATGGAGTAAGCTGTGTAGGCGAAATCCGATGCACCAAAGTTGATGCCATCGAGCACGAAAGCCAGCGAGTTTATTGGTTGAGTGGCCGCTACGAACTGAAAATTAGTTCATTAACTAATATAATATTATGCCGCATATTTATATTATGAAATAAATTAAATGATAGTTAACAACTACATGTATACCAGTGACCACCAGAGACATGATCCCTGTGTATATGTATTGCTATATTATATGTTTGGATGCAATTAGTTAATTAGAAATAAAACAACATACTGGAATGGCAATGTAAATAAGATGTGTGACATGCATGTCTTTGGTGAATATTTTGGACCCAAACCGCAGCCCAATCCCCACAACCAGAGCGAGGCCAGCGCCTAGGGCAAGGCTTAACTGAGATATATACAAATAAAGATCAGGCCACAAGTAATGGATGATATAGGTTTGGCTTCATAAAGGCAATTAACATCAATCTTACACATGATATATGTGAACTTAATTAATTATAATACATTTCTCTATAATTTTTGTTATATATTTTTTTAAAAATAGTTGTTTAGACATGCTGGCTGCCATCGCACATGCCGTAACACGGCGCATGTTGCTTGGGGCAATACACCTGCATTGTCTTTTTTTTAAAAAAAATTGCAATGGCGAGTTTAATTTGTTAATTTTTTTTCGACCGGCTAGCCCTACGTCTAAGCACCTGCATGGCACGAGTGGTTGCCTGGGTGGCCTTGTCATGGTCCTTGGTAGCAAGAGGCACTGGCCAGTATGGCCTGCAAAGGATTTCATAAAGACTTCAAACACCCAGTCTCATATAAACTTAAATTTCAAAAATGTAAAAAGAGAGAAAAAAGCTTCACAGCATAAAACACTTATTAAAAATTTCAAAAAATATTAATTAAATCAAATAATATTTAATGTTTCTTAAAAGTACAAAGTACTATAATAATGAATTCATAAAAGGGTCTTGAGCTTTTAAACGGAGGAAACTATACTTACCTATTCGATTTGATAAATTATATTAAGGCTCTTTTTGGTTAGAACAAAAGAAATGTAAATGACATAAAAATTTTAAATGATAAATCTAATTAAAATTAGTATGTATGCAATATATTCTTAAGAATAATTAGTATTTTTATCGTATGTTGTATATTCATATTAATTATGATTACCCATAAATGGCTCACCTATGTGCTTTTAAATGAGTGAAAAAACTCCCTATTTCTTTTTATCTCAATAGATTAAAATTTTTTTTTGCTAGTTGAACAACACATGCATGCGTGGGCACATGCATATGTGTGCCACATAAATTAATTATGATTATTTTATATTTTTATTTAGATGTAATCTTTCTTAATTTGTATACAAAATAATTAAATTAATATTATTTTTTACATAAAATACATTGAATATAACTATTTTTTATGAAGTTAAATATTTTAAAAAATCATATATTTACATTAGTTTCATATCAACCAAAAAGGCCTTAAACTTCATATTTTGTTGAAAAAATAATTTATTTAGCACATTTATTTGAGCTTTTTTTATGAAAATGTAGTTAAACTAATTTTTATTTTTGTGGTTCAAACATGAAATGAGACATTGTAATCTTAAATTAATTTTTTTGTAAATTATAATAAAAAAGATAAAGTATTAATCATAAATAGAAAATGTTGAGCTCTTGGTAAAGATTAAATGTTAATGAATGTCCTTATAAGCTAGCTAATAATAGGTATAGTAGTAATTTATATACTCTTAAACTTAATTCAAACTAGAATCATGTGTTAAGTCCTGATCACAACTTAATTGACAATTTGAACTTTTAATGATAAATGAAAGGAATTGGATTCCAACCCGTAATGACTCACGAGAAGATTAATGATTAGTAAAGTAAGTAAGAAACACTAACTTGGGCTGCGACGGCCAATCCATCTGCTAGAAGCGAAGTAGTCATCCAAACCTGCAAACAAATCTGAAACGCAGCCATGGGAGTTGAGCCCAGTCGGGCTGCAAGAGACGCTGCCAGTGTCACACAGAACGTCACAGCAACCACCCTCCACAGCAATAACATACCTGTTGGATTAATAAGGCCCCGATAGATGCATCAATATTTTAACTATTTTAAGTGTAACCATTTTCATATATATATTATTGGATCGATCTAAATACCATTCCTAAGGAATCGGCCGAGCTGGAGATCTCTGATACTTGGAGGCAATATTTCAACTCGTCTCATTAATGTCAGGAGTAGGATGAGAGATATCAGGTATCTGCGCGTAGCATGCATCCATGGATATTAAGATCGCATGCAGTGATTAAACAAACAGCTGTATTTACTCCATGCTTCCTTCCGTCCTCGTGATCAATCAAATTAGAAAGTATATAAAAGGTGGTACAGCATGATTTACTCACTGAGAAATGACATGAGCAATTGCAGCACCACCAACTTTCATCCGGAGGACGAACATGAAAATGGGATCTAAGATCACATTCGTAACATCCCCAACCACTGAATTAGATATAGATTCAACATGAGCCACAAAAAATAATAGTCAATCGATCGTTCGACACTAGTAGTAGGGGCAGGCCAATCACTTAATTAATTGATCCAGAATTAATTAATGTTTAACTAATTAACTCTTCCTACGTGTGTGCATGTATATATATACTGCGTGAAATTAATTAAACTGCAACAAGAAACACAATTTACTTGAATTAAAAGAAAACTTACCGATGGCATATAGAGGTGTTCTTGTATCCTTAAAACCTCGGAAAATACCTTGCATGGCCAAGGACAAGAGAACGGCAGGTGCACCCAAAGCTCTTAGTGTCAAGTACTCCAGAGCCGGACTCAGCATAGGCGAGCCCTGTCAAGGAATTTATTGATTGAATAGTACATGCATGCATCTCATGAGTTAGCTTGGTGATCGAGGACTAGCTCCAAACTAGCTATACATATTGTTTTTTACAAAAAAACTTAAAAGAGTAATACCTTATTAATTAAGAAAGAAATATGTAATAACTCACAGATTTGATGCCCATGATGCTTAGGAGAGGCTTAGCCGTGAAGATGAGGAAAAGAGCCTGGAATAAACCTAGCACCGACCCAATGACCAAAGCCGATGAGACCGATGCCATATGGCGTCTCCGTTGTAATTCATATTTGGCGCCGGTACTGTGTTTCTTTCCATGACCAGTATCTGAGCTAAGTGCAGTACTCTGAAAATGATCGTCTGCATGATCCACGCGATCACAAGGTACTCATTATTTAAGCTTATCGATTAGCAGAAATAATTTGCAGCAGTCAATAAAAATGAACAATAACGCTTGCACCTTGTCATTCCGCACCCAAAATTAATTTAAGGGGTGAAAGCTACGTACTTAATTATATGCATATACAGATTGTAAATTTGTTGAGTACAGATCATGTAATTTTGAGGGTACATGCATGGCGCCATCTTGAAAGTAAATTCGTGACGAGCTATATCATATTGCATGGTCTAATTATTTAGTTAAATTAAGTGAGTATAAAATATAGCTTGGCTGTAATTCAGGAGCACTTCAGTTCAGAACTGATCCGGGCGCTGGCTAAAAGAGAGATAGAAAGAATATATATATATACATATATGCATGAGAGGACTAGCTAGTTCTCACCAGTTTGCACATGAGGAGGATATATTTCTTCCGGCCTTTCCGTTTCCTGTTGATCATTAGTAGTCTTGGCATGAGTACTGGAACTGATTTTTTCCCCGGACGGTACTCGCATCGCCTCCGCTTTTTCCTAATTCCCTACCACCCTCGGAGACTAAACCTGTTTCCACTTCACTTGCAACCTTAATTTCCAGCTTTGACAGCTGATTATGCATCATGCTTTTCCCACTAGTGCTTATGTCTTCCCTATTAATTTCCTGAGAATTGATAATTTGTTGCTTAGTTTCTTCATCCTTCTTTTCGTTCACAACATTTATCCTGTCAATTTTCTTCTCCCTCATTTCAAAATCATCCTTATTATGATCATTGCTGGTAGTACTACTTCCGTTCATGCACGCATCTTCCTCGGCTACGAAGGATGTCGTAATGCTAACCAATGGGAAAATGGTGATCCTGGACACTTGATTGAATACTGCTATAGATACTCCGACTGCTGCTAGCTGTACCGGGCCTGTACAAAATCATGTATATATAGCTAGAGATCAGTCACGAATAAATATAAAATGTATAGTACTATTGGAAGAGAGAGAGAGAGAGATCAGAGTTTCAGATGCATGGATCGGGACCAACCAATGTGACCGATGAATGCTGTGTCAATCAAGGAAGCAATTGGGTCAGCTGCCAAAGCTAGTGCAGCGGGGATTGCAATATTGGCTATCTCCTTCCCCAATGTATCCATTTTGAATATCAGGCTGAGCATAAAATTAGATTGTTGTGGTTAAGAAATCAGGGCAGCTTTGACCTAATTGATGAACTTATACAAAAAGGAAAAATATATATGTATTCTTAACCACGGCAATATCATGCATTTCCGATCCGAATTAAAGAAAGCAAAATTGAGGTACCTTATGTCATTGGTCAAAGGCCAAAGTGGCCTCATCTTCCACGTTGAAGAAGCAACGACTCCACTCTCTGGCGCTGCCATGGTCCCTTCCATCGCTTGTCAATGAAAAGTAATTGTCGTAGAAATGTTATTCAACTCAACTAACCAATGCTCAAGAGATTATAACACCACCAAAGAAAGGACGCTAAGTTTCCGGATCTGTCAGTTCCTGAAAGAGAAAATCGTACAAGCGCATGCCAAATGAACCGAGATCGAATGAATAAACGAAATAAAATGACAACATATGATTATTTATAACAGCTAGCATCTCGCATGCGCAGTACTATCTATCTACTAGATAAGCAAATGATCTAATGCACTACTATATATATATAAGCATGTATATATCGACAATAGAAAAGACATAACTACATGAATTTCTAGACAGGACTCTTGATGTTTATCAGACCAGATTGAATGGAAATGGAGGCGCAAGCTAGCTAGCCTGAGATATGATGGCTGCCAGCTGAACAATGGTTGAACTTTCCAAGCACAGGTACGTGCAAATCATGCATTTATACTCTTTTCTCAATATAATAATGACAAACAGTAAAGAAGGGTTGCCCAAAAGATGATTAATTTCTGAAGTAGTACCGACAATGCTAAGCAGTTGGCAGTCGACTAAAGGTGTCAACAGAAAGTTTGTTACGAGTGAGACTAGCTTGATAACTTGCAATTGCAGATGAGAGGAAATGAGCAAGCGCAGCTTTCCTTCTGTTAGAGGTGCTCTAAAGCAGATTCAACAAGGAAAGCTGCCATTAAGAGCCCCCAACAGAAAGCCATATTCATGCAGACATACACGCAATTCGTAGAGGAGACGATCGAGTCCTATATATATATATATATACATTAATAAAACATCATTAAGATCATAAATAAATTCTCCAGTTAATTTAAGCTCTAATTTATCATATGATACAAATATACATACCAACATGCGCAACAAATAGAAAAAGAAGTTGCAATTTGGAGAAAACAAAAAGAAGGTAGTGACGAACCCAAACTCTGTACGAGACGCATGAAAAGGGCAGGTGGTCGATCGGTTTCCCAAATGGCTGCTCTTATATAACCACGCAACTTCAATATCGGTTAATTAATTTACTTATGTTAAGCTAATATGAAAAGATGTGTCGTGTGTAGGCCATATAGAATTCACCACATAAGCCCTGTCGAGATACACAAAATTCTAAAAAAAATATTAAAAATATTATAAGATGCTATTCTAAAAGAGCGCGTACATGGATTTCAATGCATATAAATTGTTCCTCTTTCCACAGGGTCGGTTGAATGTTGGACGTACGTTGTTTAAATTATTAGTAAAAGAGTACATATAACCTCACCAGCTAAGTCCTGGCCAAGTCACACCTCAATTCTCAATTAAATAATAAATGGCCTTTCACTGCTAAAAATATCTGTATGTGTCCCAACTGGTCAAGACGTATAGAGTCTTACCGTACACAAGTTTGAACACTAATTATATCGCCTCATTAAATAAATGATGAATAATCTTCCTAATTCAAACCTGGTCGTCTAAATTTTCGTCATATTCAACCTTGCCCAGTTCGTGATAGGCCTCTCTTTTCAACACGTAGCAGGGCTCACATTTTTATGATAATTAATTAATAACACAGTAAGCAAGGGAGAAAATATATATATTGTGTCCAATTTAAAAGTCCCGGCGGGTCACGTAGTAGTTTCTTCGATTTCTATGGACAAGATATATACTAATATAATTATAAAGAGGACTCAAAGCCATCCCACAAGGCAACAATATATTATCGAGATGGTTTGATCTCCTACTGCGAACGTTCTAGGATGCAATTATAAATCTACATGGCAGTGACCAAAACTTTGTTCTTCAGACGTCTCTTCCGCATCACATGCCTTTCACGAGCTTTAATTTCTTTTCTCCAGTGCCATCGCTGGTTGAGGCTATGTTGTTTTCGATGGGAATGGAAATCTTTATCTAACAAGTATCAAATTGCGGCTCCCAATCAGGATGCAACGATCCCGAAGAAGTGGAACTGAAAGCTCTCCTGCAAACTCTTACTTATGCTCAGCAAGCAAAGCTGTTTAATATAATTTATCACTAATGGGCAGCCTTAGCATAGTTACATTTTTTACTTTTGAATCAAATGTATTCTCTGGCATAATATTTCCCTAACTGGTTTATGTAAGGAAATCTTTTGTGACTTAAATTCATGTGCTAGATGGATGCGGAGAACTTTAAATACATTGCTGCTTATGGAGGCTCTTGTATCTTTTCATCTTTATGTTAATTATAGTCCTTTCGAAGTGAAAAAAAGGATGCAATTAAAAATTATCAAATGTCTATGTTCTCATGTTCAAAAAGAAAAAAGGCACGTGTTCTCATCCTCAATCAATCAATATATAATATAATTAATAAAATCAAAATACAAACTTTAATTAAAATCTCTCATTTATTTTTACATCGGCCCTCAATTAAAAGCCTCCTCATTAATTTACATGATAGACCTCAATAGCTCAAGTTTCTATTTAAAATTTAAAATTTTAATTAAATTATGCCTATCTACCTTACCATACATCAATTTCTAATTATAAATAATTTTTATTCCAAGAACATGATCATAATTTTTGGTGATCTATATATTCCGAGGCAGTGGAAAAGTGACGAAGAAGAAACTATTGTATTGGTTAAAATTATTATTTTTGTTTATTTGGTGATATGATCATAATTCAAACGACATGCGCTAAATTTTATGGGGATCTATATATTATTATTCCCATTCTTATAAATTACGAAAATACAAATTAAATATTTATATTAAATCTTACACTTTTTTATCAAAAACTCAAGTATTTTCACAATTTTACCCTTTTATATTAAAAAAATGTTAATTAAATATTATACAATTTTCAACTATTCTTATTAGGAATATATAAAATAATTGTAGACTAAATTGAAAAATCTAATTGAAAAAAATAATATTCTGCCATATGTATATTATTAATTCTAAATTAATTATTATTATTATATTAATATTATTTAGAATAATATTATTAATTGTAGTATATCTTACATCTGTTTTTTTTAATTATAAAATAATTTTATCATGGAATTTTGCCTTTGCTTACAGTGGCAATTTGTTTCAAAAGGCGAAAAAATTAAATGGGCCGTGCAAGACGCCACTGCTGGCTTGCTCCCCCACGTGCAGCACACGGCCCTGTGGCCGACCTCTCGTCACTGCCGGCCTCCCAATCTACCGTCCGCCGCCGCCCGCCATTGCCGGCCTCCCCCTCCACGCGCAGCATGCCACCGCCATCCTCCCCCTCTGTCGTCTACCGCCGCCCGCCATCTCCGGCCTCCCTCGTTGCATGCAGCACCACTCCGCTGTCCTCCCCTCCACATACAGGATGTCACCTCCACCCTTCCCTCCACCATCCCCAGCTGCCCGCTGGCTCAACATGCCCTCGCTGCTTCGGGCGCTACCTTTGCCCGTCCTCGCCAATCCCCTGTTGTGCTACTGTTCCACAGCTGCCACCTACGGCGTACCGCGGCCTCCCCCATTCCTCCCCTCCACCGTCGTCGTCTCTGTCGCGTAGCCGTTCCACTGCCGCCGCCATCACTGTGCAGCCGGTCTCCTGTCGTCACCTCTACCGTTAGTATCGTCGTATAAGTTTCTTTTTTAAGTTTTGACACTGGAAACCACGACTGTACCGTGGTTAAATATTACCACGGGATAGCCACGACAACACAGCTGAAAGAGTCACTGTGGCTAGCTGTGGCGATTTTTACTTTCTCGCGGGAAAAGAGCCAATTATCATGGTTATTAGTCGTTGTAATTTGGCCACTTTTTTCACTAGTGGACTCTAACTAGTCTATTATCTATTATTTTATATATAATCAGAGAATTAATATTAAAAATTGGCATCTTAGATAATTAGCAAATGGTTTAAGCTGATTGGTTAAAAATAATTAAGGAACATTTAATAAAAATATACGTCATACGTAACATTATGTTTTGGTTCACCTATGAACTAATCCTGCGATCGAACCGTTCGCTAATATATAATAATATTAATTTACATATATGTCATAATATATAATCAATTATAAAACAAACTAAACAAACAAAAAAATTTAATAATTATTTTTAAAATAAAATAGACAAAATCTTCCTTAAAAGTATAATAAAAACCACCTTATTAATAGTAAACAATATTTATTTATATTAATAAGTATAAAAACACAATCCAAATATATCATTTTTTAAACATTCTAATTATCATTGTGATGATTATAAGTAAAAAAATTTGAAGTAGACCTTCTATTATTTTTTTAACATTTTGCGTAGAAAGAGGAAAAGTGCTTCTATCATTTTTTATTTTTCTAAAGTTTCACCAAACACCAAATTTAATTGTTATTTTTAAAATTTTTAATTTTTTTATTAAATAGGTCCAAAATAATGCAAACAAAAGCCATATTAAATATTTCAATCTCGTCTCTTTATATATATATATATATATATATATATATAATCACTCGATCCTTTTATGAATGTGAGGAATGAGGATGTGAGACCATCTTCAATGATATATGAAGATCTGTATCAAATGGTTTTCTCATTTTCCTCAAGTGGCAAGTCAATTGTTATAAATTTTCCAAACCCAATAATTATAAGATTATTACAAATTACAAAATGCCAATGGAATACAAAAAACTATATGCAATGATTAAATTGAACATTAACTATAATATTTTTCATTTTGTAACAATTTTGTCTTACTTTTTAATTTGGTTGCCATTTCCACAGTGTCTTTCTACCGACGTAAACTTTATTACCTTTAGATACTGAAAATTTCCACCTCAAAATAGCCTACACTAATAGATGGAGTTTAAGCATAAATTAACTTCGAAGAAATGTCCAAGGGCCACTTGCTGTTCCTATCCTGCCAAAAACAAAGAGCAATTAGCCATCAGCCATTAGCAGGTACAGTATAAAAAATGCTTGTGCCGGCTGCAATTTTTATCTTAATAAACAAGCGACACTGATTATATATGTATAGTATCGATAAGTTAAGTAAATTAATAACTGTGCATTGAGAAAAAGTTCCTAAATAAAGAAAACGCAAGATAAATGAGTAACTCTATCATGGTGAAACATATATACACACTTTTATCTTTTCTAAACACAAGCACTTGCGCAGTTACATACATAAACTATATTTTAAATTAAGTGGTTATTTCTACTATAAATAATAAAAAAGTAATTTTATTTTTTATTATTACTTACTTTAAAATTACTAGAATTATTAATTCCAACATTGAAAAACATCATTAACCTATTTTTGCTCATATGTTAGCGACAAAGGCATAGTGATGTTACTGATGGACAATTTACCTCCAAAATCCTGCAGCCATGCGAAGGCCCGTATAGATTGCCAAAGCAACCCAGATACCCACGAAGCCAAAGTTGGTGGAAAGAATGCACAAGCAAATTATGCTCACTAGCGCAACGAGGATCTGTACATAGGAAGAATAAGGTCACTTCATCGGTGAAGTAGGGGATGCAAATGGAGATACATGAATTAATCAAACACTCCCTTCCTTGTACTTACCATCGAGTATGCCGAATAAGCAAAGTCTGATGCTCCATAATTGATCCCATCAAAGACAAATGCCAAGCAATTGATTGGCTGAGTGACAGCAACAAACTGATAAAACAAAAAATAAACAAGAGGAGAACAAACATAAGAGACAACAATTTTGTCGTCGACCATCATCATGTTTATACCTAATGAACAGAGGGGCAGTACCGGGATGCCAATGTGTACGTAATGCAGTACATCCACATCTTTGGTGAATAGCCTGGATCCCACTGGCAAAACCATGCCCAAAGCAACGGAAAGAAGCAATCCTAGGACGAGGCCCAGCTGTAAAATCAGTTAACTATAAGCACAAGTAGTTAAAATACTGATACGAGCACCAAAAATCTACATTAAAAAGGGCAACCCGGTGCACCAAAAATCTAAATTCATGTTGAATAAAAAAATTTTTAGATTTTGTATTTTAAGCGAAACCTGCAATACTCGCGACGCAGCGGCTACAACCTTGAAATAGTCCTTCTCAGCAAAAGCAGAAGCAAGTATTGCCTGATAATTGAGTATGGCAGGTCAAAAATCAATAGACATCCAGAATTTATATTGGTTCGTGGATTCTAGTCAAATAGATAATTTTGTCTAGAAATAGTGCATAAACAACAAAAATTTCTAGATGAACATTGGGGATAGCATGGTCGAGAGAGGTCCATAAAAACTTCCACATAGTAGAAGTCTACAAGTTACTGTACCAATCAACAAATTGTGATCAGTTAACATATGCAATGCTTAATTAATCAACGTGTTTAGATTAATTTTCAGTAGTATGAAAAGTTACCACTGACGAACTCAAATGGCAACTACAACCTTAGTCATTGCAAACTCTGGCTCAGAATAAAATATAAAGAGTCATAATTTAATTAGAAACCTGTCCAGCAATGGCCAGCCCATCAGCGAGAAGAGACGTGGCCAGCCAAACTTGCAAACAGATTTGAAAAGCTGACATGGTAATTGCTCCCATACGGGCAGCCAAAGATGCTGCCAGTGTAACACAAAAGGTAACAGCTAGAACCCTCCAAAGCAGTAGAAACCCTGATCATACACAGTCGCACGGAGACGCAATAAGCAGAAAAAAAATCAAAGTTTGGCAGCAAGATTACACTATAGGAGCATTGACACAGTTACCACTCTTGAGAAATCGGGCGAACTGCAGGTCTTTCAAAGTAGGAGGGATTATCTCGACTTGTTTTATCAGTTTCAAGAGTAAGATCAGCAAAATCAAGTATCTGCATGAAACAAAAGAAGATTTTCTCAAATTTGAAGAGAAGCTATTGGTCCGGAAATAACTGCCACATTTCTGTTTCTGAAGTACATCCCCTTCGTTCAGTATTGGTGAAAAGTAGGCATAAAAGCTGTTCATAATGCGTATTCATGAAAAATAAATATTTTATTCAATGCTCAAATTAGATGGCATAGCACATGGCGTTGCTGCCTATTTTTAAAGAAAGAGAAAAGATTGTTTCTGGGAGCAACAATGAACTATCAGGATAATAGCAGAAGGTCCCCTGAAGTATGATGAGCCTCCATGCATTTTGATGATCAGAAAGATCATTCATACATCTTTTCACCACTTCATGTTGCTTAAATGTAGTTAATGCATATTTAGAGAATCCAATGAATTAACTAATTGCCGCATCATAGATCTTCCTAGATGTGCAGCTCAAGTTAATATGTTGCCATGGCAAGGCTTGAGGTCATCAATACATGAAAATTAAATGGAGTCCCTGATCTTGTTAAATATCGATCTTCACTACTACAATCCACTTTTTTTCTGAGTATTGTAAATCAGTCAATAAACGATGGACATGATTATATTACATTGGTAGAGGAGGGACATATGAGGGACTCAAAATACTCACTGGGAAATTACGTGAGCAATAGCCGCCCCACTTACATCTAAGTGAAAGACGAATATGAACAGCCAATCCAAAATAATATTTGCCAAATCTCCCGCCACTGAAATATACGATAAAGCAAGAATGAGCAGAGCGGAGAATTAAGGATCAGTCTTTGTTGTTTGTTCGAAAGGTACAATTAGCAAATATTTTTATTACCTGTGGCATACAAAGGTGTTTTGGTATCCTTAAATCCTCGAAACACACCTTGCATGGCAAGTGATAATAGAACAGCAGGTGCTCCAAGTGATCGCAATTTTAAATATCGCGATGCTGGATCTAGCATTGGTGAATCCTGTTAAATCAAGAGATGCTAATGCATATGTGACTTCGAAAGCCCGAAAAACTGTCACTTCTCACATTTTCAGTGAACAGTAGTCATTGTTGAAAAATTAATAGAGGAAAGCTTAAACTCACATATGGAATTCCCATCAAAGATAAAGCAGGTTTTGCGGCCCGTATCAGGAAGACCGCCTGAAGAATTCCAAGTATTCCCCCAACCACTAGTGCCAATGACACAGATGGCATATGTCTTCTTTTATTTATAGGTGTGGTTAAATTATGAAGCCGAGAGGATAATAAGGGACCGGTCAACGTCTCTTCACAATCTTCTAGTAGCATAAAAAGAAAAAGATTATGTAGAGACATTATCTAACAAAACCCATCTGATGAATAGAATAATACTATTGTGAACTTCAAAAACGAAAAGAGCGTTCACACACCAACACTTAGGACCTAATTCTTTCATTTCACCATCCACCAGCGAACCATTCTCTACATTTTTAGCATTTTCTTCCGCAACGAATGATGTCGTAACACTGACCAGTGGGAAAATAGCTATTCTGGACACCTGATTAAAAATGGCTATAGAAACTCCAACTGCAGCTAGCTCGACAGGTCCTGTCAAGAAGTCGATAATTCCAAATTAAACTCAAAAGTGGATCTTGAACATCGGCATACGGAATCAACACTAACAAAGGCTTGCACAGGTAACATTTTACCGTAACAAAGAAAAGACAAATTTAAGAAAAAGAAACGTTATGCTTGTATGATCTGTGAAAGACCATCTTGTTACATTACATGGTTGTTAACCACAGAATGATATATTCTATTCGACAATTTGAGATCACTAGTTTGTTATATATTGGACATAAATTGGACCATTAGCAAATAATAAGAACATAATCAGTGATGCCATGACAAAATTCATTGGCTCTGTTTTTCAATTATTAGCTTTATCAAAAACCTCGGGTAATAAATATTTACAGCACAAAAATAACGGCCAGTAATAAAAAGTGCAAGGTTGTCGTGGATATACGTTAAGTGATAAAATTCATTAATTCAATGCAAAAATGTAGGAAACGGAATTAGGAGAAGGCAAATAAATGGATTCACCTAGTTGGCCAATGAATGCTGTATCCACAAGGGAGGCAATAGGATCAGCTGTTAAAGCCAGTGCGGCTGGAATTGCAATTCCTCCAATCTCCCTCCCCAACTCATCCAACTTGACTACTAGCCTAACAAGTCAATTATAATAGTCAATTAAGAAAACTTTCACCGTCTCAACTGATTGAAAGGTTGGGTTGATAAAAAAGCAGTATTCGCAAGCAGAGCAAACGATTACCTGAGGTCCTTGATAAAGATTTTGTAAAATATGGTCCCTTTATCCGTCGGCGGAAGTATCGAGTCTGGTACCATGATTGAAGTTCCACGACAAAGTACTACTAATATAAAAGATAAAAGATAAAACTGGTTTATGTTTTTGCGATAAACTTCGCAATAGATAAAAAAACAACAACAACAACGGCAACCACGCTGTTGAAAGGTCAGCCGGTACGTATGTTAATTGATCAGTCCAAAAGATTTCAAAGAGACAGTAAAGTAAACAACCTTTTTTTATTCCAATCAAGAAGAGGGTAAACACTGGAGCCAGGAAAGAAGGGTATATATCATATCATATTTAAGTATACGCCGCCTGAAATCCTTACAAATTAAAGAAAAAAGTAGGGGGAGGAAGAAACGGCAAGAATAGGTGGCATAGTTACCTGCGGATGTATGTATATGCCTCCCTCAGTTAATTATACGTGTCTAGACAACAATCGATGGGGACACCACTGAGTCGGCGCAGTCGGTGGACTGGAAGTCTGAAGAATCCATAGCCAGCTTTTTAAGGCCGGGGGAATGATGATGATGAGAAAGTACAAAGCTTAATTTTGCATTTTAATGGACAAACTCTTGAGGCTAAGAAAGGCGCTTGCGTTCATGCATGTGAGAGACGAAAGGAGAGGGATATGGAATATTAAAAAAACCAAGGGCATGTTATAGCACAGTTTGTCTGACAATGCAGATGGTGAAGCAGCGATTGAGGGATATTGATGAGCATGTGTTGAGCAAGAATGTGTTGTAGGAGTGGATCGATGGATCGGAGGGGGCGTGAAGCACGCTGAGGTTTTTCACACCATGTCTGGAAATGTAGGGACGAGTTACAGAGGATGCAGAGGATACGGTGCCCACGCAACAGAGAAGATGAGGAGGTAGTTGGCAAGAAAGCTCTTCCTCACCTGCATAAATCCTGTCCAAGTACGCCTCCTTGTCGCAGGAAACGCCTGCCCAAATACACCAAAGCAGAAAACTTCAACAATGTGGCTAGAGTGACTTTGAACGACGCCCGCGGTGCATGTTTGTTGCTGGGGATGCTCAACTCTTGGGACCTGGGGTGGGGCCACCCCATATCTGCAGACTGGCCACTTTATTTCACGTCAACTCTTACGTATCAATAAATAAATAAATATATATATATATTTATATTTGTACGATTTATTCGCACACGCGTGTGTGTATATAGCTTGTATGTACTTAAAAAAAATGTCCACACAAAATTACAGAGAATATTGGTCGACATTTGAGGGAAAACTGCAATCATTCAAGTAAGAGTGGGAACTCAGATTTCATAATAAAGGATGGGCGAAGGGAAAGACAAGGACCGGAGTCTCTAGAGAAATAACAAAACCTGGAATCGGGGAAGGAAAGGACGAGAAAGAATGGAAAGAAGAATCCGACGTTGCGGTATGTCGTTACCGACGGTTGGTGCTTGATGGAGTGGGCAGACGAGAAGAATGCGTGGACATCATGAATCACGATTCATGGGAAGGTGTGCGCAGAGAGAGAAAAAAGCGCATCACATATTTGTAAAAATTGGAATCACAGTTAGAATCCGTTTTCGAACGAGTCATAATTGAAATCGAAATTGATCTAAATTGGACAAGAATCGATTCAATTGAATTATCCTGAATTAGTCCTATACAAAAATTTTAATTTAATCAAAGTTAATGGGTTATTAGTATAGAATATGTCATTTTAATATAATTTTTATGTTATAATTTGTATTATATTTTATGATATTTTTTCATATTTTTTTAGATTTTTTTAAAATTATCGAGAGTTAGTTATTATTATTGACTCGAGTTGGAGTCAAGTCAACTTTTAATTAGGAGAATGTCACTTATATTTTATCCCTTTTCTCCCCCCGCCGCCACCCCGCCCAGCCGCCTCCCCCCGCCCCGCCGCCCTCGATGCCCTGTCGCCCCGTCGCCGCTCTATTGCCCTGTCGCTCCCCCTAATCGCCTTCCACCCCGGCAGCTCGCCCCGCCCCGCCTCGCCGCCCCAAAGCCGCCCTCGCAGCTCGCCCTGCCTCGCCTCGCCGCCCAGCCCCGCCCTGGCAGGTCGCCCTGCCCCGCCTCGCCGCCCTGTCGCCTCCCTCGCCGTCACCGCCCCATCCCACGCCACCATTACCCCCCAGCCCGACCCCCCCCGGTCGCTCGTCACCGCCCCTACCGCCTCCCCGCCGCCGGCCGGAATTGGCTCGAATTGGGTAAAATCGGTTCGAATCGACCGATTCGCAGACCGATTTGAGCCCGACCGATTCACGTTATTTTTTAAATAGGATCGCCACTGATCTGATTTAAATCGGCCGATTCCAAGTGGAATCGGGCGAGTTATGCAACAGTGATCACATCACACAGGAAGGGAAAGGAGAACTATGTGAAGGGGAGAGGGCAGTTCGGGTCCCTTCTGTGGCTTCGGGTAGGGGTGGGCATCAATGTCCACATCATTGTGTCTGCGCTAAATTTAAAATATGTTCGATGGAATTTGAATAATCGAATTTAATTAAATAAAAATAAATTTAATATAGATATTTTTTTATTAACCAAAATGATCGATTAAGTGTCCAATATTTTATTTTAATAATATAATGCTTTTAATTTTTTTGAGTTAATATTACATTTTATGAAAATTTTAAAACATGATAATGTTAAAATTAATTAAGTTTATACATAAATTTGATATTTAATATCTAAAATAACCCAAAATAATTTATATAGAAAAAAGAAAAAATCATCTTCATATTTAAGAATTTAGAACATTATATTCACATTATCAATCACATCAAACCACTTAATATATAATTAAATGTCTTTAATTAGTATCATAATTTTCTAAAATTTTAAAATTTAATTTGTATACATTACCAAGTCAAACAAAAGACAATTGATGTATAAAAGCTTCAAAATAATATTTGACATCAAAATATAATCTAATATTATATATACTTAAAGGACAAAATATTCTAGTAGTTGATTCTTCATCCAATATAGTTCACCTACAAATCTATATATATATATATATATAAACATTAATTACTTGTAAAAATATTTTATAAACATTAGAAGAGTAGAAACTAAATATGACATTCTTGCATGCTTATTATAAACACAATCATCAATATCTTCTTATTCTTTAATATTTATTATTTCAAACAAATTTAATGATTAATTTATTTGTTTCTTTACAAGTAAAAAATATAATAACAAGATAAAAATATATGTTACAAAATATATCAAAAATAAAAAATATATGGATATAAAATATAAATTATGTTCATATTCTTTCTTCACGCAATTTTAGGGTACATTATTAAAACTTCAAGTGTTTTTGAACTAAAATTATTCTTAATTAAGCTAATTATTTGTTTTCTAATACTAAATACCGATTCAGATAAAACAGTTAACATAGAAATAACTAAAACAACTTAAATATTTTTCTCTAAAATAAAATATTTTACTATGTTCAATCTCTAACATGATAATTTATCAAACTGTTCATGTACTTTATCCACAAAAGGAATAATTAGTTTATCCAAATAATTTTTCAAATCAATTTATACTAACTCTTTTTATGAATATTTTATAATCAATTTATTTATTTTTTGCAATCTACTACTTAAGTTTCTAATAAAACGAATAATTAATGAACTTTTAATTCCAAAAGAGAGTTGTTTGACACATATCTACCCATAAATTACATTATTCTTATTTTTTGAATTTTCTCATTGTAATATGATATTTTTTTATTCAAATATTTTAAAAAATAATTTTAATTTTTATGCTAATTAACATGAGAAAAACTAAGAAAAATAAAAGAAATAATGATTATATTAATGAGATATTAGTTGTTTGTAAGAAAAAAATTATTTATAATAAAAAATAATTAAATAATAAAATAAATATGAAATTAAAATAATTTTTTATATTTGCCAAATTTTAATTGTATTCAATTATGACCGATTTAACTAAAATTTTTTTACCGTGGATGACTGAGTTTTTGCTCGAGGTTAAACAAATCAACATGGACAATACTTTCTCTCACGTCCCGACTGAGTAACTCCTGGCCCTAGTATCGGGTTTCTTCTCCCGCACACCCAACAAACAAGGAGATGACACCTTTGCTCACAGTGGTGGGAGATCATTGGGCCCACTTTGGCGGCCTATTTTTTGCGTCCAAACTCCATATCCCATGGTAAACTGTCATTAATTAATTAATTAATTTCATTCATTCATTCATTCTTCTGTTTAACCGATCAACAATTCCCTATTTATTTACTAGTCACGAAAGGAAACATAAATATCATAAAAACTTTTAAATATTTGTTTCGAAAATAAGTTAGTTATATTCAGTATATTTTATATAAAATTATTATAAAAAATAATTATTTTATATAAAAAAATAAATATAATTTCAACAAACAATGCACAAAAATTATCACGACTACGCATTTTTGAAACTGAGGGAAATGAGTCACATCTTAAAGTACAATAATTCCCCCTACGCATCCGCACCCAACGCACAAAACGTAAACATTGGGGCCATCAGATTAAAAAATAGCATGTGGTTTTGACATTTCTGATGAATCTGGTTTATTAATAACCGTTTTGGGGTTCCAAAAAAACTACCTCTACAAAAATAAATTGCACATATCAAAGCTTTGGATGACAATTTAAAAGTCCAAATTTATCACGTATTGGATGTGGGGAAGAGGGCGGGGCAGGACTACAAGTTCCTCTCTCATTTCAAAATAATTTCTGTCATTTTCTTTACATCAAGAAATTAGAGAAAAAAGGAAAATTTTTTCATATAAAAGAGTATACCGGACATTAATTTCAAAGTAATCATTATTAATTTAAATTCAAAAAATATTGAACATGTATTATTTTTTATACAAAATATCTTGTACCATTTTTCGTAAGTTTTGCCAATAAAATTATATTTCTTTTGTAAAAACCGAAGCACTTACATGAAATTTTAATTTGTTATGAGTAGAGTCTTATATGTGGATAGCCCACCACCTATATTAGTGTAAAACCCACGATTCGAGTTAGGGTTTTATATTCAGAACCGGTCGGGTCGACCGTTATTTTTCGAGTTGAGTCAGTTTCAGGACACGTGTACCGAGCCGACGCCGGTCGCGTGTATGAGCTATGAGGGTCATGCGTACCCAAGTATATGATGATAACGTCATGAACACAGCAGAACAGAATGAGTTATCAGATATATGAGAGTATGCCAGTCTTTTTTTCTTTTTATTTTTATATATAGTGGATCGTAGAATTAGTTTTAGGCTGTTTACCGCGTTAGGACGCGTTACGGGCATTTTGGGTGGGTTGATAGTTCTAGAGCATATCATTATAATTTTTTTTGGTGTTGTTTGATTTTACGGGATTTTATCCCGATTTTTATGAATTTTTTTAGGATTTAATACGACCTAGTTATTATACTTGACTCGAGCCGGAGACGAGTCAAGTCTTAATTACAAGTTTGCCACCCAACCTTTCTTCTCCACGACGACATTTTCTCCCCACGCCCAAACCCCGACGCCGCCACTGTGCAGCGTCGCTCGCCGCCCGGCCGCCGATCGTCGCCGCCCAGCTCCGCCACGGCGTCGCCGTGCCGCCCCGACCAGCCCCGGCCGCTGCCAAGCCGCCACAACGTCGGAATCGGGCCACCTAGCGCCGCGGCTACATTTCGATCGCGTCGCCGATTCCGCCGCCGGCGAGCATCGCCACCACGATCAGATGGTCGCCTCAGCACCCTCGACCACCTAGTGACGCTTCTTGACCGGAGCGGAGGCCGTCGCCGCCGTGGCCGGCCGGATCTAGCAACCACCACGGCCGGCCTCTGTTTTGCCGTTTTCCGGCGAGCCGCCGCCTCCATTGGCCACGCTGAGGTCATAGATGAGTCGGGGCCGCCGAGCCGGTTCCGAGGGTACCCAACATGACCCCTTTCCGACCAGTAGACGCTGCCGGCGATTGTTGCCGGAAAACCACCGGAAGTCGCCGGAAAACCACCGGAAGTCGCCGGAAAACCGCCGGAAAAATCGGAATTTCTGGGATTCGCCGGAATCCACCGGATCTTCCGCGGGGCTCACCCAGTGGAGCCCGATCGAACGTCGGACGCCGAGGAGCGCCGAATTCGAGCTCCGAGACGCGCGACGGAACCCTAGCCGTCGCCGATTGCCGACGACGTGAGGTATAATTACCTCTGATTGAGTTATTTAAAATTGAATATGATTGTTAGCATAACATGCTAGAATTAACTAGTTGTCATGATGAATGTTAGCACAGTATGCTATATTTGATTAACCGTCATGAGTAACGCCTAATTATGAGTGAATGGATGATTGTATGATTTAAGTGATTGCGAATAAATAGTAAGTGATCTAATGAGAGCATGATAAGTTATTACGACATAACTTAGAAAAACACGATAAGATTGGTATGAATAGGAGTTAGAATTTCTTTCATAATTATTGTTATATAATTGTTGATTGTTGTGGTAGATGTTGTATTGTGAGCGTGTTTAATCATAACGAGTTTGATGCATCATTTAGTTAGCGGGCGTTAGTATTTAGTTTTGATGTGTAGGTACGGAGTAGGAGCTTGCCGCCTAGGCGCGATGACACGCTTGGAGCTTCTACCAGGTCCGTTTAGGACTCGTCTTGTTTTACGCTCTTCCATTGTATGTTTATTTTATTATTGCAGGGCGGGTTAAGTGGCGTTTTATCGGATCCCACTTAACTCGGGCCATTTAATCGAATATTTCCGGATTAATAACCCCTCGAGGATGAGATCCCTCGAGGATGATTTCGAAAACAAGATCCACCACAAGTTGCCTTCGGGCCTATTATATAAATCCCTTCCCAAGCCTATATATATAGTTTTATCGAGTTTTCAGTGAGACGAGAGATGGAGAAACCGACTGCACGTACCATGCAGAGGATGCCGTGACAGTCAAAGCGGGCTCTGGATTAGTGCCAGCGGACTGTTCCATTCCCGAGGGATCCTGACAACTCCGCGTTTGAGTTCCTCACACCCGGAGAACGTGGAGGTTTACGGGTACTGTTTAGTACAGCGCATGTCCGGACTTGTGGTTCAAAGGGTACTAAAGGCGACTGCCTGAGAGTACTCGGCCTTCGTGCTCAAGGCCAGGAGAGATATGGAGGTTCGGAGAGGGCTTAGGATAAAGTTTCATGAGAAGTACTGAAAAGAAGTGCTGAGAGTAGCACAGTACCAGCAGCAGAGCAGTAAGTTCGGGATGCTACCGGGTCTGCAGCCCAGTGGCTCCTCAGTAGTGCCCTTCAGAGTGTTCTTGAGGAAGTATATGGTTTTCTTTCAGATGAGAGTTTGCTCTCATAGCCAGTTTGTTATAGTTATTTTATTTTCCGGACCAGTAACACTTGTTACTGACGTGTTTTTATACTATATGTAGGTAATAATCACGAGTTGGAGGAGCCAGCTTGGACGAAGGAGCAATGAGGTCTTGTACACACACATGTTAGATTTCTGAATGTTTAATTTGTGTTATTATGTTATTATATTGTGAATGACATGAGTAAATGTTTGAGCATGATGATATGATGTGAATGAAATGCTAAGACAAGATAATAGAATGCAAAATATGATCAGAGTTGAGCAGCAGAAGCGTAGTGGGTTGAGACCCGAGCTTCAGAATGAATATGTTATAAATGAGATTTTGTGTGATTGTTACTGCATGCCGACATATTTGTATATATATTATTTTGACAGGGTGGGCCCATAATTGCACTTTTAGGGGAGACCCTGTTAGTTTTACTCCAGAATTTTCATCGATTTTGCTTGTAATTGTGATGGTGTGAAATTTAATTTGTATGTCATTCATGTAGTGCCATGTTAGGATTTTGTGCATGCATTCATTCATGACAGAACGTATCTTCATCTTAAGACGCCGAGATTGGATCCGCACGAGTTAGGTTCGCATTAGCCGACCTAACCGGGGCCTGTAACATGCCGGTTCGGTTCACGAGCGTGAACCGGATTTGGGGTGTTACAATTAGTCACAACTTTTATTTTGAACAATTTAGTAAGTCACACGACTCAAAATCACATAGATAAAAATAAATAATTGAGGTACTTATATAATTTTAAGTCAATCTAATACTTGTAACATTTTTATCATAATTATCAAAATAATTATAAAAAAATAAAAATTAAAATATATTTAAAGTAGTGTAGTTTTTAAAATCTTAAAAGTAGGTTACGTTGATGTAAAAAAAAGTTATTAATCTCCTACGTGTGCAATTTATTTTTCATATATATAGACCTCATTAAGTGGGAAAAAGATCAAATTGGAGGCAACTACCTTAATTTTAAGCTATATTTAAAACATAATTAATGTACTTTAAGGTGATCTCTGGTTGTTATAAAGATCTAAATCAACTTAACATGTTATAATTTACTTGAATTAGAGCCATATATATATCTTTTATATACCCTCCAGATTTAATGTAGATTTATTTTAAAAAAAAAACTGGAGTGGCCACGCCGCCGCGACCGTGGCTAGCAGACTTGACCTCCCATAGCCTTAGACCGCCAAATATAGATGTCCCAAGGCTAGGCGGCCAAATTTGTGGTCGCCCTTGTTCCACGGTGGAGGTCCACGTGATCAGACAAAAAAATTTTAATTAAAAAAGCATTTTTATTATATTTTTTTCTTATAATATATTAAATACAACTTCTTTTTTTTATAATTTCCCCCCACCAAACAGTGCCCCTAATGGGCACATTTAAATATTAACATTTTTTATGACGACCGTTATCAGACCACTGCTGCGGCGAGCAAATCCCTGGCCTCTCCCAACCGCCTCCCCATCACGGCTTCCCTCCCACTTCACGGCCCTGCTGCCCTCGCCGCCCCGACCTCTATCTCGCCGCCGCACAACGACAACTATCGACCTGATATCGATCTCCGGTTCTCCCTTCGCCGCATTCCAATCCGCCCCCTCCATTTATGCCCTCATCGCCGCCGGACTCGCCCCATCCCTCTGCCATCACAGACCGAGCCCACTCCTCTTCCATTCTCCTTAGCCGCCACTTTCGCCCCTCTCTTTTCTTTCCCGTTCTTCTTTTTAGAAAATTACAATTGCAGAACATTGTTTGGAGGTTGTGAAGTAGAACTTGTAATTTTCAGGATCAGGTGTTCGTGACGGTGTGGCTGTGATAAGGGGATATGGGCGGTGAAAAGGCCGTCTTCACATCCACCATCTTCTCGGCAGCAGTGGAGCCCGACATGGGCGGCCGGTCATGATAAAGTCGGCGGCCATGGCTCTTTCTTGGAGGAAGGAGCAGTTCACGGAGAAGCAGACCATCGGCTTCAACTGGGGCCGGCCGGCAGCCCTCCGCCTTTCTGTTCATCGTCTACTCTCTCTCCCATCTCCATCGTCCCCTTGCCAACCGCTATCAGCCCTGCCACTTGGCCCGGCCGCCGCTCCTCATCCTTGGCTATCGGGTCAATGGCCCTAACAGTCTCACCTTTTTCTTTTTTCCTTTTACTCGCTGGGAGGCTTGATTGGATCTAACAACTTCAACTACGTGATTGTGGCGAGTGGGAATGGTAGATTCTGAGGGGTACCAACCTTTGGAAGAAAGAAAATTGTAGGTACACTTCAGATTGTTTTTTAAATTCATTGAATCGTGCTCTCTGTCCTTTTCTTTGGATCATTAGGTATATTGCAAAGCAAGTTTACGGAACAAATATAATCCGAATTTGATTTTCTTAAGGTATGTTTTAGACTGATTTTGCATTAGAGGTGTGGAGACTGGTCTGGCTTTATAAATAAAATTCATGAAGTTGTGCCAATGGATCAGCAGCCAGAGCTTTTACAGAAACTACAGAAGGAAACTTTACTCTCACGATAATGTATGGACACTAACAATTTCAGAGCATACTAAAAATGGGGGCCATTGGTCAGGTTGGTTTTGCCGTTACTTTACAAGTTTTGATTCCTTCTCCCACATTCGAAAGGGTGGTGAATCTGTGACTTCTTTGTGTGTTGCTATTACGAGCATATAGAATCAAGGATTTGCGTATCTTGTGAAATATGGGGAAATGTGACAAGTTTAGTGATTGTGAAACATTAGAACTTGTGGCGAACTATTAACGTATGGATAAAATTATGAAGTTGATTGAACTATTGAGGATGTACAACTGCCTCCTTTCATATGCATATATGGCTTACGGCTTACCCATTTTAAAATTTCTTTGTATCTGATAGTTTTACGTGATTGATTTGAGAGGAGATGGGCTAGGTGAAGGTTACGCTATGCTTCGGCAGGCTGGCAGTGGGAAGTAGTGAGTATCCGTTGCTCAGAATAAACTTGCTTCCAAAATAGCAAAAGGTGAGGAACATATCCAATTTCTAATCCCTATTTCGTCTTTTGATATGTCATCTTTAGGTGTGTTATAATTCTTGATAACGACAATAATTTACTTGCAAATGCTATATTGGGTTTCTCCATCAACTTAATCAGCCACTATTTTGGTCTTTGTAAAACATTAGATTCAAAGAAAAGAATTATGGAAGCAGTGGGGCAACATCTGGATTAATTTCAAAGCCTTGCATTTACTCCCGTGGAGGTGATTGTATTCATTTGCCATTGCTTTGATGTAGTGATGGGTTAAAGATAGGCAAAATTGTTATTAGTTCTCTTTATCATGCTGGGTAGGTTTAATTTTATTCAATTTCTATTATGTTATTTGACTCTGTCCTCTGTCAGGGTATCGAGCATAAAACAATCAACTTGGGAGCATAACTCAGAGTACATATTTCTATGAAATAGGAACTTTTTCAAAACTCAACAGGAACTGATTTTCTCTCACCTGTGGAGCAGTAACTAAGCTATGACTATGTGATCAAAATAGTAGACGTGCACTTTTTGGGTGTTCTTATTGATTTTATAGTCTTTGACAATTCTATCATTTGTATGACAAATAAACCAACCTTTACAAAGGGAGATTATGTACAAATGCATGTGTCTATATCCTATAGTTAAGAAAACATTTTGCTGTTTAATTCCAGTGATAACTATATATAAGTACAATGATAGCATTTCCATTAACGCCTACCTAAATCCATACTCTTTTCCCTCAGGGATTGCTCCTTCATCGCTTTGTGGAAAATTATTTTATTTTTGGGGTAAGTTAACTATATTCAAAAAGGGTTTCCAAAAAGTTGTTTGCGTTGGTTGTCAATTGTTGAGGTGAGAACTTTTAGTTTTTGTCTTCTTGGCAGGGTTCCACTTTGTGGGGGTTACGAGGGATTTATTCTTTTTTGGCTTTGAATTCCTAGAGAGTACATGCTATTAAAAGTTTATTTATTTATTTATGTTCCTTTTATTGTTTATTTATGGTCATTTTTTGTTGTTACTAATAGTTTGCAGCTCAAATTGTCTAGGTATACAACTGTTCAATTATATTGGCTCTACATTGCCTCAATTACGTGGGTGGTCATGTACTTAATAATTAATAGTTTTCTGCTAATTTATATGTGTTGTTATTATTATTAGAATACTCGTGTATATAGTCTGCAATTTTTTTATTTACTTTAGAAGAGATTTTCTTATTTTTTATAGTGGGAAGATGTTAGAATGTCTCACAAAATATGAATGATTGGTAATATACTATTGACCGCATATGTGAAGGCTTATTTAGCTAGCTACTGTTGAGCGTATATGTGAAGGCTTATTTAGCTCGCTAGAAGTGAAAGCAGAATTTAAATTTTATTTTGACTTAGATGAACAATCCGAGTCTTAGTCTATGCTAATTTTATTTGTTCAATTGTTCCAAGATGGATGTAACGGTCGCCCATAGTTTTGTTGGGGAAAATGACTCAAGTAATGCTTTTACTAGAACAATGAGAGTGCTTTCAATAATTTGTTAGCTTCCTTGAACCATAACGATTAGGGGGCTTACTTCATTTTTAATGTTAGAGATATGTGCCCTCTTTATTAATAATGATCTTCAATTCATAGGATTGAATAAAAATATGCCCCGGTCGTATCTTTGATTGGCAACACTCAAACAAAATTTGTAGGAACCCATTAAATCAATTAATTAAGCAATTTTGCATTCCATGACCTTCAAGGATTTGCCTGATCTCTTAATTGGATTAATTTCGGGTGCTGAGTCTCGAACTATATTTTCTTTCCACTATACTGGTACCCAAATGGATTGTTTGTTTTGTTTCTTAATTTACTTAGTTATGTATGGACAACCATTGAAAGATATGGTAGATATTGGCTAATGGGGAGATATAGAAATTCCCTCACCCATTGTGATACGAATTTTTCGTATGTAATCCTCTTTGTATGAAACGTTGGAGACCTTTCATTTGTAGTATGAATTTTTCTTATGTAATTGGAGACCTCGGACTTTTTCTCGTACAGTCTACTTTGTGTGAAAGGTGTATGAATATAGAAAAACTTGGTCGATTGGAATGTCGCTAAAAAATCTTTGCCAACGTTGGTCAAGAGAAGTTTCATGGTAATACTTGATATTTTTTTCCTTCTTCAAGTTTGCTTTCGTAAATACTAAGTTGGATCAATCAAAATTGAACCAGATTTAGATTAATTCGTTCTTAGTTTATTTCCAATTTGATTTCCATGTGAGTGGGGAAGAAATAGGTTTATTTATATTTCTCTTATATTTATACTTTTTCTTCAATTTTGGATTTTACCTTTTATGATTATTTTTATATTTAGGGGCAGTTAATTGATGTCATTTTCTCATTCCTTTGTGTGGCATTATATTTTTTTAGATGGAATTTCTTTTAAAATATTACCTCTATGACATTATAAATAACATGCTATTTGTACAAATAGTAATTATATTAATTACTTTACTCTATCCAACTATGACACAGATCATGTTTTGAAACAATAACTTTGATTATTTAATCTAACATTAACTATAAGACATTCTATTATTAGACACTAGCGCAATCTATATTTTATGTTGGGCTTTTTGGGCTTCTAAAAGGGACTTGTAATAGGTGTCATAAGTCTCTTTTCATCCAAATGTTAGCTCAAGGGATAAAAGTCTCTAAAAACTAACTCAATGAATAAGGTTTTCCTAATAGATTATATACAAGTCTCTAAAAACTAAGCTATATACAAGTTTCTAAAAATTAGTTGAAAGAATAAGGTATTCTCATTAGGCTATATACAAGTCACCAATGTGATATAAACTCAATAATTCTCCCCCTCACACATGATACTATCTGAATCATTTTTCCCTCACTACATGTTAGGTCTATATGTTATAGTGAAGTTCCAAGAGATTCCAATTCGGACAAGCTACCATCTGAATCATCTCCCCTCACTACATGCTAGGTCTACAAGGCAACACCAAAACTAACTAGGGTCTAAATTGAAGTAACTGCCAAATAGGGCTGTTAAACAAGCGAGCGAGCGGAATTCAACTTGGTTCGAACTCGATTCGAGATCGAACAAATTTTGAACATATATGTTCGAAATTGACTCGAATATTTTTTATGTTGTTTGAGCTCGACTTAAGCCTGAGTTTAGCTTGTGTTTGAACTCGACTTGAGATCGAACGAGTTTTGAATATATATACTCAAAATCGACTCGAACATTTTTTATATTGTTCGAGCTCGAAAGTAGTTCACGACAGGGCTTGCTCAATTAGGCCCAGGCCTAAATAGCTATTTCTATTATATGTATCCAACGAAAAATGATCATACGATGAGCATGGATTGAACATGTGACCTGGAGGTCTTTAGGATGACACTCTCCCAATTGAGCTATCCATGTGTTAATGATCTTTTGTTATTTTATTATATATAAATAAATATAAATAGTTATAATTAAATTTATTAATATATATATATATATATAATCTTAGCCGGGGGTAGATAATATTTTTGTCTCAAACTTTAATATAAATCGTCTGATTACAAAGATGACCCAGATTTAATAATAAAAAATAAAAAATAAAAAACCCTCACCACCACCCTTATTTGGTACGCAGTCAATAATAATATTTATTTATAATTTAAATGTATTTTGAATAGATAAATGATATTATGTATATTATTATATTATATAATTGAGTCGAGTTCAAGTCGAACACTGCCTCAAGTTTAACTCATAGGATTCGAGTTTGAGTTTAAGCATTTAAATGTCGAGTTTTGAGTCAAATCGAATGAAGTTGAACGCTAAATGTTCACGAGTTGGTTTACTCAATTAGCAGCCTTAAGCAATCCCTACCAAACCAGGCTTCTATACAACTGTTGGACCCTTTCGGGCCCTGAGCAAGCCCTACCACCAAACTAGGCTTCTATACGACTGTTGGGCCCCTTTTGGGCCTATATACAACTGTTGAGCCCTTCGGGCCTACACCAAACCAAGCTTCTATACAACTACTTATTGGGCCCTTTGGGCCTACTCCAAACCAAGCTTCTATGCAAATGTTGGGCCTTTTAGGCTTCTAAAAGGGACTTATAATAGGTAACTAGGCTTCTATATAATTGTTGGGCCTTTCGGGCCTTCAAAAAGACTTGCAATTGATGTCATGTACTCTTTATTAATTTAAAAACTAGCTCAATGAATAAAGTTTTATCATTTAGTATTTATATAAGTCAACAGTCACTTTTAAACCTGATAGGGGATAAACCTAACATTTATTGGGTTGTCCCTCCCCATAAATATATGAAATGACAATCCTATTTTGGGCAAAAATAATTTCTTTTAAAGAAAAAGTGTTTCTCATTGTGAGAGATAAAAAGCAACGGATGATTTTCTTCATAGGTGTGGAGAAAAACCGCAACAAGGGAAGAAGGGAAAAATTGTGTTGATTAAAAAAATGTGAAAATGTTGTTAAGATTCGCTTACGATCGTCAATACTAGCTTCGCTAAATTTTTAATCGGTGATAATTTTTATTTATTCTCTTTATTTGTGATTAATATTAATTGTGTAAAAATTACAATAAATTGGTATTGGGGTTCTTTTGTAAATATTTTTTGTATTAAGTTGTGATATATTGGTTTGATCTGGTCGTCTGCCCTTGGATTTTCCTTATATTTGGAATTTTTCATGTAAAATTAGTGTTGTCAATTTTGGTTAGTATTTTTTCGGGTAAAATTGATGTATTTATTTTAATTGATACTTCTTAGATTTAAATATTTGGTTAATCCCAACATTTGATATGTGTGATTGTTTGTAAGTTGTCGTGTTCAAGAGACCTTAATTTATTGTTTATATTGCTATGACTAAATTTTATATTATATATTATAATTGTTTTATATGAGTTATTAATAAAAATGTTTTCTTCGAAAACATTAATATTATTATATTAAGATACACAACTTGTTCCATGTATAGCCTGCACATTGAGTCTTACTTATTTAGTTTTAATTCTCCCGTAACTCAGTAATATATAAAAATATTTTCCCAATAAAAAACTCATAAATAGATTAAGACTTTTTGATTATATGGGAGGAAAACAAGGATATTATGTTGTCAAATATGCCATGTTTTTCGAAAGAGAATCAATGTTATTGCTCGAGCAAGTTGGTTCAAGTAAATCAAAGGTCATAGTACTGATTGTCTCAATGAAGTTGCATAAAAGATAGAATGACGAATCCATAACTTTCGAACTGATCTTGGTAACAACCTCTAGAAAACTTTGCCTTCAATTTCTCACAAATCCATAACTCCCGGTTGTAAAATCAAACTGGATGCGGGACTACCCTTTCCCCCTCACCCACATCCCAAAACGATGGCCGGCTGCACCAGCAGTACCGGCGGGTCCGACATCCAGGGAACATACCGGAACCTCCACAAGTGGCCGGAGGGTGAGGCCGAGTTCCTGCAGTGGGTTGCCGGCGGCCGCACAGGGAGCACCCCGCAGGTGGTTGATTGTTATTCCTGCCGGCAGATATTCCTTAGGAGCTACAGGTTCTGCTTAGAGGATGATATTGGTCGACGTGATTTGGTGCCGGAGGAAGAGAAGAAAAATATGAGAAAGAAGAAAATGAGCAGCGCCAACGCCGTCGGCAAAGGGAAAGGAGAGGATCAGGAGCCTGTAAGTGGGCAGGAAAAGAAGACATGGAGATCAAGGCTCCTCTCCCTCTTCGCTCGAACTCTGTCGTGCAACTGTAGTATCGCATAACTTCATGACCATTCGCGTGCCTTTATATATAGAGAGAGAGAGAGAGAGATATAGAGAGAGAGGACGCATGTCTGTATCTTCTTCCGTTACTCTGTTTAAACTCTGAAAAACGCACCGACTTACACTCCATTTTTTACAAGTGTATTTTTTGAAAGAAAGAATTTGTGATTGCAGAGATGTGTCTCTCTTGGTGTATTTTTTAGAATGTATACTAGTGGAAAATAAATCTTTTATCACGAAAAATTGTCGTAAAAAATTTTTGGTGATAAATTTGCTAATGTATTGTCTCAGAAGTGAAAAATTTTTATCGCCAAAAAGCCACCGAAGTATAGGTGTTGTACTTTTTATAAATAAGTCACCAAAATATATCAGTGATAAAATATAATGTGATTTAGTATAATAAAAGATAGATGTAGATGGATATAGGCTGGGTGCTGTCAGAGAGTGGGTACCAAGGGCGGGCGGGCGGGCGGGCGGTGAGAAGAGAGACGCAGAAACCCACGTTCAATCGCTCCTCCTCTCCTTTCTTGGTTTTGGTTTTGTCAGTCGCCTTCTTCTTCTTCTTCTTTCTTTCTGCCCTTCTCTTTCCCATCTTTTCCCATCCATCTTGAGCTCCTCCTCTTCTTTCTCATCCAAGACCCCCCAAAAAAAAAAATTCAGAAATTAAAAAGAAAGAAAATAAAAGGAAAAAAAATGCCAGCTTCCGCCACCACCAGCCGGGCCGAGGATCTCGTCGGCAACCTCAACTCTGATGGGTTCGGGCCCTCCTGCATCAAGTCTCTTCGGGATATTAAGAATCAGATCATCGGCAACCGCACCAAGAAGCTCGCTTTTATCAATCTCGGCGCTGTCCCCCGTGTCGCTTCCCTTCTTGCCGCCGCCCTCTCTGCCGGCCCCGCCGCTGGCCCCGATTCAACCGCCCTTGTCCTTCAGTCCGCCGCTACCCTCGGCAGCTTCGCTTGCGGTGTCGATGCCGGCGTCAAGGCCGTTCTCCACTGTGGCGCCTTCCCTCATCTTGTCGCTATTCTCTCTAGTCCCCACCATAAGGTCTCATTCTCTCTCTCCCTCTATTTTTTCTTTTCCCCTATCTTCAAGCTTCATTAGAACTTCTAGTTGGATTAGATTGGGCGGGCTACGTTCTCATGGCTCATCTTCCATCCATTTCTTATTTGTGTTGTATGGTTGTTAGAAGACGACTCATTAAAACTAGTTTTATGATTCGACTTTTTTCTCTTAAGTTCGATGACTGATTGATACAGATGCTCGCTCGTAGCGCAATTGGCCCTAAGTAGTTTTTGTGTTGGATGTTTTGTTTTGTTTTTGGTTACAAATTGTGCCCAGCTGAAATTTCAAAATTGGATCTCCATCCATTTTGTGCTCTGACGAGATTCTATTTGACCTGGCGCGTAGATTTGGGACGTACCGAATGTTCAGTGACACCAGTATCCGTTACTGGTACCACTCTTCTCCAATAGCAAATTAGCAAATTGGCATGATCTAATTTCACCTGTCGAACACCACAATGAGTGTGATTGGCTGGACACTAGTGAAGCAAAATTTTACTTTTGATATGTTTTCCAGATTTAACTGTTTGGAGAAAACTGTAAATTCTTTTCTTTGGATATACTCATGTGCTCTGCGTCCTACTTGGATAGGTTGTTGATGCTGGTGCACGCTCATTAAAAATGATCTATCACTCAAAGTTGGCTCCCAAATACAATTTTCTTGATACAGAGGATATGGACTTTCTTCTCAAGTTGTTTAAAAGTGAAAACGAAAATGTTACAGAGCTTGCTGCTAGCATTGTTTCTCACTCATGCGATTCAAGCGTTGAGCAGAGGTCTCTCTTTGATGCGGGGATTCTCGATACTCTTATAAAGTTGCTTTCTGGATCTATCAACCAAAGAGATGCAAGTTTGGATGCTCTTGCTGCAATTTTCCGAAACAACTCTGAATTGGTAATGAAGTTTGCTAGCCTCAAAGATTGCAGAGCCTTTAGGCCTATAGTCGAATTAACCAAAGACAGGCATTCGAGAACTAGGCTGCTTGCCTGTGTATGCCTGATGGTTATATGTCAAGCTTCTCCTTCTCACTCGCTGGAATTTGAAAATAAAAATGAATTGATTTCTATATTAGTGGAACTTATGCAAGACTCTGGAGGGCCTGGGGATGAGGCTCCCTTTGTCTTAGCTGAATTGATTGCCGGCAAAGAAAATTTACAGAAATCGGCCTTTGATGCAAATGTTGTTGACAAACTTTGCGCTTTTCTTCTACAAGCTCCACTGTCAGAGAAACGTCAACAAGGATTATTGCTTGCCCTTGCTGAACTATGTTCAACCCTAGAATGTTGCAGAACACAACTCCTCCAACTTCAGGTACACTCATTTGGCACCAGGCATCTAGTTTCTATTGCTTGTGTTTGTGTGTCTCTTGTTATGTCTTTTACCAAGTCACATGATTTTTGAACCCTGAACTTTTCTTTTCTCCCTTGCTTGGGCATTGTCTCTTTAGTCGCTGAAAATGAAATTGCTATTGATACATTTGATGGCTGACAATAGCTTGTGTCATTGTTGAGCAGCATTTGAGGTCGGCCATTTTTAATTGTTTGTACTTTGAGAAGCATACTGCACATGTTAGCGATAATAGTTGTTTGATATAGCTGATTCTTAGTAACATGTTACAACTATAAAGAAATTATGCTTTAATTCCTGAAGTAGCCTCTTCTCTGTTAGTGCTTAAAGAAAGAGTGCTTACCAGCAAACTATCCTTTACATCTTCTTTTTGTGGTGTCCTGTTGGTTATTCACAAATTCTGGTGTACATCATTATCAATTTCTGGTGGTGATTAGGTATTGGATTTGGTTGTTGATGCTCTTGTTCATGATTCTGAGGGAGTGCGAGTTGCAGGCTGTGCATGCTTGAAAAGAATTGCTCGGTCTCTGAAGGTTTGATGTCAAATTGCCATTTGTATGTTAAAAAATACTTTCTTATAATTTTTTCATAGCCATTATTAAAAGTTCCCTTCAGAGTTTGAGTGCAGGTTGTTTCACTGAGAAAAAGATCCTCACTTCTTTGGTCCAATTGTTACACGACCAAGCTACCACAGTTCAAGTAATGCCATCAACCCATGTTAGAAGGTTTTTTTGTGAAATCACTTCCTGCATTTCTTTGAAGCTTGATGATCATGATCGTAAATGATCTTCAAGCAGTTCCCATAACTGGGACTTGGGAGGGTGAAATTTTTTGCCTGTGCATTATTCAGTCAGTTAAGATCAAATTCGTCAATGAGTTTAAATGTGTTTTTGCTAGTACTTGTATTTGTACTTAGAATTAATTAAAATTTTTTATTTTTTATGCTGATGTTTGGGCCACCCTTGATTTATGGTTTTTAGTGATAGTTATTGTGTTATTTAACATGTAATATCTCTTCTCTAACAGGTAGCGGCTCTTGGTGCCATCAGTAATATTGTTGTTGATTTTAGTCCCAGTAAAACGATATTTCTCCAGTGTGGAGCTGTGAAGCAACTTGTTAACTGTACAAAATCAATGGATCCGGTGTTGAGATTAAATGGCATGTGGGCCCTGAGAAACATGATTTTTTTATCAGACAATCGCAGCAAAGACAGCATTTTTCTCGAACTCACAGCATCTACTCTTGCAAGCCTTGTTTCTGGTATGAATACATGCCTTTATTTCTGTTTATCTCTCTTCACCTAAAAATGGTGTACTTGTTTATTCGTGAGGTCTTATGATGCTAGCAACAGGTAAAAGCAGGAGAAAGGTACCGTACTGTACTACATGTTGAGTTGTTTTGCCTATTATTCTTTGTTCTTGTTATTAGTTATTACTATACACTATTGATTTTTTGGGTTCGTAGAATTGGTTTTAAAGGCTTCTATTGGTGCTCAAGTATAGTGTTAACTTTTTGTTTTTGTTTTTGTCAGATGCAGAGCCTTCAGTGCAAGAGCAAGCTTTGGGCTTTGTGCGCAATCTTGTTGATGGTTGCATGGATTCTATTGATTACATATTTGCAGAAGATGGTTTGATTATAAATGCTGTTGCTAAGCAACTATGGAGATCTGCTAGAATGGAAGTCCACATCCAGGTTTATCTTTACCTTTACTAAATACTTGTCTTACTGAAAAATCACATTAGTAGGGTTCGTACATGAGAGAAACATGTGTTTTTTGTTCTTAATATTTCAGGTAGAATGAACTGTCTGCTGTTAATTAGAACAAGAGCTGGTAAACATTTTGTGAAGAATGTACTCTCTAAGTACTTAAATTGAGTCTGTATTTAGAAATTAGACAAAAATAAGCTAAATAGAGAAAAAAGAGATGGAGGTGGTATATGATGTTTAAGATGCAACACGTGATAACTTTGTTTCTCATCCTGGCTCTTCCTTCATATTTTCATTTCCTTTTTGAAAATTTTCCTCTTCTGGGAGGGTAAGGCCATGAGGGGGTATGCCGCACGAGTCTAGTAGTCGAGATTGAACCAGATTGAATGAATTGTGTTTCTATTTTTCTTTTAGGGTATGTATGCTTTAAGTAACGTAGCTTCTGGGCGTGAACTCCACAAAGAATTGGTGATGCACCACCTTCTATGCTCTCCATCAGGGGATCACAGTCAGTCAATTATTCTTAAATATCTTCAAAGTAGTGAAAATCAACTTCGGATAGCATCTGTTTGGTGTGTGGCCAACCTTACATATCCAGATGGTTCTGATGCATCCAGTCGAATTGATAGATTAAGAATTGCAGGTATTATTACCCAAATTAACCAGATGGTAAATGATCCCTGCTTAGATGTCAAGGTACCAGTCTCTCTCTCTCTCTCTCTCTAGCGTGTGAAAGCTTACTGAGTGTTTACTGTTTCAGTTCCGGGTAAGAACTGTTCTTGAGCAGTGTGTGATGGATGCGAGTTGCTAGTGATGAAGACTTTCGGGGTGCTTGATAGAAGTGTTGGACTCGTTATATTAAGTGTGTGCAGAACGGGATTCCTATGTCGATCTATGTGGCACGCTTTTTTGGTACAGCTTCATTTGCATATTTTTGTTTTCAGAAGGTCCAGTTGCTGTCCTAGCCGACCATGTGGAAATGGTAAAAATCTTTTATTTGATGCCACATATAAGTATATATATATATATATATATATATATATATATATAGGGAATGTAAATTCGTGAAGAGTATTTGTTTCTGCCGGCGGGGAATGCTGATAATTTTTTTGCATTTATAAGCATGTGCAGTTTCCTTTTTCCGATTCTACAGCTCAGTTTTGGCGTGACAATTCTTAAATAAGTTACGACTTTACTTCCCGTTGCTATCACTCATATTGATATTGTAAATAACAGTTTAGATTTGTTTTATATCATTTGTATTGATAAATAGTCATTGACGCATTCCTGAGCTTAAAAAGTTAAAAAGCTACGTATACCAATACAAAAGAAATTTTTATTCTGTTCATGGATGATATATGGATTAGATTTGCTTGCGGTGGAGTCGCTGGTGATCTGGCGGATCATTTCGTAACCTTACGAACAAGGAGCCTCTTACCACGGACTACGGAGCACGCAAGCAGCTCGTGTCTAATGGATTTGGTGTTTTTAAAACCAGCGCCATCGTGCCGCGGCGGTTGAGTTTTTCACCCAGCTCCCGGGCGCTAAAAGTGTCTGGATGCGCCCGGACGTTGGCATGCGTTGGATTCCACCCACTTATGCCTGGTCGTTTCTTTCCGTTGTTTTTTCTTTATAAACCCTCTTTTTTAAGGAATAAATAAGTTTTTTACATGTTTTTGGGGTCGTTTATTCTCGAAGAATATGAGTTACGAGAGAACCTTTTTAATGTAGGAAGGTGGTAATTTTGTACCGGAGAAATAGAACCTTCCAGTATAAGGTGATAATTTTGTAGTGAAGAAAGCACTTTGAGGTACCTTGTATTCGAGTGTAACAAATTGCATGTGGAGATTATTTTTTGGATCATTTTTTTCAATCCAGTATGAAATTCCAACCTATAAAAGTGTCCATTTTTCAATGGTATCAAACTGATTGTTTTTTTATTTCTGCTCTTGATGTCAATAGAGACTTTAGGGGTGGGCATTGGTCGGACAGACATCGGATGAATTATTGTCTGTGTCTGTCTAAAATTTCATCGGACAAAACTTGTCTGATCGACTTTGGACGTTAAATTGTTCGTCGGGTCCGAATAACGTTAGCGGACAGCCCGAAATTACCTTATTTTCTAAAAAAATTGTCAGCGCCACCGTTGCCTTCGCCGCCGTCTGCCCTCTGTGGCGGCGCTCTGCGCTGTTAGCAAAATCCCTTCGCTGGAACTGTTGGAATTGGCTCGATGAGCCTGATACATCTACGATATCGATGTGTTCAGCGGAGGTAGCGGCTCGCTGGAAAATAATTAAATAGAGGCGGTCAGTGGTAAGTGACTAAATCTGGTCGGCCTAGATGGCGATGGGCTCCACGCTTGTCAGGGAAGGCCGTGGGTAGTGACTGGACGGTCGCGATGACAATCGTCGGCGGCAAAATCGACCACGCGAGCACCTCGCTAGGCGCAGCGTCGTGAAGACTGGGCGACGACCGGGGCGCTTAGGGTATCACGGCAACTCCGCAGCGTGGCCTGGTGGCGACAATCGACGACAGAGCAATGTCGGCGGCGGCGGCGGCGATGAAAAGGGGCGGCATGGCAAGGGTTTGGATGGGGAAGAGAAAAAGGGTCGGCCGGTTTGAGCGATGGCAATATCGTAAATAAGACTTGACTCAACTTGACTCGACTTGACTTGACCCGAGCCAATAATAATAATTAACTCGAAATAAATCTTAAAAAATCCATAAAATAGAAAAAAAATTTCATAAAATAAAACAAATACTACAACATCATAACGATATGCTTTATAACTAATAACCCACCTAAATTCCCTGTAACGTATCCTAACACAATAAACGACCTAAATTAATTTTACGATCCACTATATATAAAAATAAAAAAATAACTGGCATGCTTTTATACATTCTAATAACTTATTTTTTTCGTTTGTGTTCATGACATTATCATCATATATTTGGGTACATATGACTTTCATGGCTCGTACACGCGACCGACATCAGCTCAGTACACATATTTTAAAACATACTCGACTCGAACTAACGTATAAATCGATTGGTTCATAAGCATAAAACCCTGACTCAGATTACGGTTTTTACATTATGTTTATAATGTGATATATTTTTTCCGAAGATAGATCATACATGTTTATTATTAAATGTAAATGAACAAAGTGGATGTGAAAAAGATAACAAAAATTCGATTGCTAAAGAAAGATAATCTATAGACAATACATTATCAAAAAAGAGAAAAATAGTATCCAGTGTAAGCGCCTATTTTGATAGATAATATTAAAAGAATGGAACATTTCCTATTTGTCGTTATTGTGAAAAGAAGTTTGAAGAACTAAAAGTTATGAAACGACTCATTTATAGAAGCATATTGAAATGAAATATCCTAATTTTAAAATAAAGAGGATATACAACATGAAAAATTAACTTTTTTGTATTTTTTCATGTAGGTGAGCTAGATGAAGAATCAATTATTAGAATATTTTATCTTTAAAATAAATGTAATATTGGACTACATTTTGATGCCAATGATTATTTTAAAGTTTTTATACATTGATTATCTTTTGTTTGACTTTAAAAAATTGAGAGCATGTTAACTAAATTGTAAGTGGTTTGATATGATTATTAATGTGAATGTATAGTACTAAATTCTTAAATATCTGAATGACTTTTATCCTTTTTATATATATGTCATTTTTAGATATTTAAGATATTAAATATCAATTTTATGTATAAATTTAATTAATTTTACTGTATATTTATATTTTAAAATTTTTATAAACTATAATATTAGTCTTATAAATGTTAAAAATATTATATTATTGATATAAAATATTAAACATTCGGTCGGTCATTTGGTTGGATAAAAAAAATGTCAATGTTTGATTTGTTTTAATTCGGTTGAATTCGATTGGTTAAATTCAGTTAGATATATTTTGGACGTCGGACAGACATATAAATTCAGATATCCGCGCCCACCCCTAGATAGAGTGTGGCACAAAGGTGAATGGAACTATCTCTACTCACACGAAGAACAGTGTCATAGGTCTGGTGAGGTAAAAATTAGAAAGAAAGTTCCAGAAAATAGGTGGTCAGATTTACAGATTGTAATCTGCCAAGTTCCACCTCCCCACTTAAAAACTTTCATCAAGAAAGCAGGAAACTACAGTACGTAGGTAAAAATGTCTTATTTCTTGTGTCGGAAGATTAATCAGCCCAATCAATTGCCGAGGGCACCTGTAAGGTAGGAGTATTGGGGGTATAGGAGGTAGGAGGGAATCGGGATCCATATATAAATAAATTCTATCTCCTGATCCCAGGTGGGTTTATGCCGGTCTCCTCTGCATCTTTGGTCCCTAACCTCTTGAATTTGATACGATTTAAAGTAGCGATAAAGTGGAGGAAAAACATGGGATATTAAGCTGTTAATAAAGATATTCAACTAATCTAGTGGGGTGACAACGAACGAGTCGGGGCTGCTCCTCCACAAATACGTACTGTTGGGGTTTGAAATATTGTAGTAGAAATTGTTGGTATCGAACTGTCAATTCAGTTGTAGAAGAAAAAACAGAGGATGTGCGACCATGGTTGCATGAATCGGAATCGGAATCGGAATCGGTTTTCCATGAATCGGAATCGGAATCGAATCGGTCTGAATCGGCCAAGAATCGGTTCAGTTGAATCGGTCCAAATTAATTTAATCGGTCATATATAATAATTTGACAATTTACAATATAAATATATTAAAATTGGGTATTGATGTTATTTTGATATTATTCTGTGTATTATAGTTTATGATATTTTTTAAATATTTTTAAGATTTTTTAAAATTATTTAGAATTAATTATTATTTTGACTCGGGTTAAACTCGAGTCAACTTTTAATTACGAGAATGCCACCCTCCCTCTCTACCCCGCCGCCGCCGGCGGCCCGGTCGGCGGCGAGCCTCGCGGCGACGATGTCGGAGGATGTCGGCAGCCCGGTCGGACGAACCGTCGGCCGGCGGAATCGCAGCGGAAGCGTCGGACGGCGGAAGGTGAGTTCGGAACGGGCGCAGCGTCGGACGGCGGTGGGGTGGTCGGAAGGTCGGGCGGAGCGTCGGACGGCCGAATCGCGGCGGAATCGTGGCGGAATCGGGCGGAAGCGTCGGACGGCGGAAGCCGAGTTCGGGCGGCGGTCGCAGCGTCTGCGGCAAAATCGCGGCGGAGGGCAGAGCTGAGGTCGGAATCGGGCGGCGGTGGCGTGGTCGGACGGAGCTGAGGTCGGACGGCGGAAGCGCGGCGGAGGGCGGCGGAGCGAACGACGGCGGCGGAATCGGGGAGGGGTTTGATTTAGGTTTTAAATCCAAATTACCATTTTACCCATGCTTAAATAATTTAATAAAAATTATACCGAGGGTATTTTGGTAATTTTGCAATAAAACCGATTCCGATTTAAATCGGCCGATTCCGAGTTAAATCGGTCAGAATCGGCCGAAACCCGCCGATTCAATACCCGAGTCGGCCCCGAAATCGGAACGAAATCGGCCGATTCGTGCATCACTGTGTGCGACCCAAAAGGAGAGTTGAGGCGAAGGGAACAACATGTAGCCACACGAAGAGGGTCGGGATTTTATCTGAGGCCAGCCAGACGCCGGAGGCTGTTCAAGGCAGGCGATCATTAGCTTAAATCAAATGTTTGGGCAAGGACCAGAGAGTAGAGGAAAAGCTCCCCTGAATTCTGATTGATTGATTCGACAGCTGTCATTGAAGTAATGGCCACATCATCGACGGGTATGTCTCCCGCCCGATAACTATATAAAATAAAAAGGCACCCCTCCTACTCCTTCCCCACGCAATTGGAGCTACCCGCTACGTGTCGTTCGGCAGTCTTCCGCCCCCGGCCTCTTGCCGTCTTCATGTGGCAGCACTCCTTGTGTTCGACGCTGGGGCGGTGGCCTCCTCTCATCCAGCTTCCCCTTCCCTTCCTTCTTTTCATGAAAGCAAGGACGGTTGTAACCCAGTTGACGAAGGCGCCGCCGGTGACAAAAGGAACGGCCAAGAGAACCAACCGCTCCCTGCATCATTGATTGATAATGGGTAATTACGGAGTCACGCCAAAGAACCAACAGGGCCGGCCTTTTGAAGGGGTAAAAATATATTACATATGCACATCTCAAAAGTATATATACTTGAGGACTCGATGATGATCACTGATGAGGTCTAAGGATACAGAGCTGAGAATATAAGGGAAGGGATTAGGGTGGTATCACGCATCAGATTTTCCATAAATCTGTGTGAAAATTGCAAGATCTACGCTCTATCAACTATCGAGTATTCAAGATTCATGAATGATCCAGTTATTAGCAGGAGAACAAAGGCTGAGTTGTCCTGGCTATGAACACACACTGGTTGATAGTGCTCGGTAGGCCTTGGAACTATTATGAAGGTGCAAAATTTCGGTATATATTCCTCCTCACTTCATTTCACGACATTACCAGTGCTCTCGTCCTAAGCCGCGCATGAACTAGATTTCCCCGATTAGCTTGGACACCAACATTGTCAGGAAATTTTAAATGGATTTTTTTCAAATCAATTTTTATTAATAAAAAGATTTAGAAGTGGGGAATTCAATCAAACAACATATATAAAGCAAAATAAAAATAAATTAAATCTTTATAATCTATCTCTTTGTTCAATTAGAGTGTACTAATGTGAAATTTAAAATGCAAGTATATGTATCGTATCAAGTAATAACGAGAAGCACTGAATTTTCAAATTATTAAGCTTAATTTAATTAATTATATCAAAGCAAAGAAAGGTTCAAGAATTTAATTTAATTCTAAACTAAAAATAAAACTTAATTCACTACACGAAATTAAATTAAATGTCACTTTCAAGACTGCAAACTAAGAATTTTTAATTTCACTTAATTGTTTATTATTAATCTAATTTTTGTTCTCATCTGTAGATTATTAATGAGCCTAAGGCATTTTAATATTCGTGATTATATGTCAAATCATTACAAAATCATCAATTGCATTCAATTTCTATATATCTATAAAATTAAAAATATAAGTGATGCATTAATTATAACCTTTTTTGGTTAATCAAGACCTATGAATATATTTCTATCTCATATTTAAATTATTTAAAAATGAACAAAGATTATTTTATATGATGACAATCTAATCTTTTAACGTCGAGATAAGATTAAATATAACAATAAATTGATAGCATTAAAAACAATAATTGAATAAACAACTCATAATAACAATCACATGGAGAGAAATAACAAATCTTATTTATTCGGGCAATAAGGATCCATTAAAATTTTATAAAAGAAAATTATCTCATAAAATAAACACTAATTGTCGTGAAATTCATTGATAATAACATCAAAGTCATTACAAAAGAATAGAAAACGGGGAAAAAGTAAGAAAAACTTTTCAAGAATTCTTCTTTAATCTAGACCTTGTCTCTTCCTCTTCTCGCAAGTTTTCTTTGGGTTGAGCCGTCAATGTAGCCAAAAGTTCTCTGTAAACCCAGGGTAAGATGTATTTATATCACATATAAATAAAGAAAAAAGGCCCCACCAGATAATTTCCAAAACATGAAAATCCTTTTTTGATCAAACACTGAAATTGTTATGCCGAGGCATACAATACTTAGCATCCAACAACTCTTCTCCCAGTTGAGTGAAGGTGCAATTTTTGTGAGCAGAAATATTAAACAACATAAATCATTAACTTTGAGCAAAGGCTCAAAACTTTTGCGGGCAAAGGCACAAAACCCTCAACATTTTCTTCTCCACAAAAAACACTTAAACTTTCATAAGTTCACTAGAAACTAACTCTTTTCTTCCAATCGAACGCCCCTGGCGAGCTCCAAGACCGTAAATTGAATCTACCAACACATCAAATAAAATAAATTAGACTCCAATAAACCCCCAAAATTGCAATGATTTCATTATTTATTGAAAACTAATGAAATACTCTTAGGCTAACTATACTAAAAATCAATGATAATATCCCATGTAAGATACAGTTTTTTTTTTTTAAACGCATGTAAGATGAAGTTGGTATATCCTATTTTAGAATACTTACTGTTAGAAGATTTTCAAATTGATGTGGTTGAATCCAATAAAGTGTATCCTTCTGCTATGTCTCCTGTATATGTAGATAGATGAGTTTGACAGAAAAAGGGAAACACAGTTTGAATCCTTAGAGAAAGCAGTAGGACAAACGGAGAAAATGAAACACCCTTAATGCGAACAATGAATGATATGGATGTTAAGCTTGATTGCCAACTTACCCTCTTCCCTCTTGTTCAGATGGATAGAATGGTGAGCCTTCTTGTGTTTCAGAATTTTTTGGATATTACCAGATGACGTGAATAGAATCATATCGAAGAATATTTTATTACAAGAATTTTTCTCAGGGAGAAAATTTTTAATATTATCAGATAACGGGGAAAAATTTTAATGCAATCCATGGGAAAATTAAGCATAATTATAAAAAAAGGAAAAAAATTATATAATGTCAAAATTACCCCTCTTATTTAAAAAACATATTTTTTAAAATAATTCATCTACGTACGATCGGACTAGGGAAGGCCGCCCAGAAGCAGAAGTTTTATTTTAATATTTTTTATATTTAATTAAAATTATTTTAATTTTAAATTGATGGTATTTTAGACAATTCCATTTTTTTCATCTTTCTAATAATTAGGCTTAAATTTTGCACCCCATGATAGTATCTAAAAAATTCTTTCTTTTTTCAATAAAATACTCTTATGATAATGAATAAACTACTTTTTTAAAAAAAAAAGAGATCGAGAATGGTATGGTCAGATTCTCTACAATCAACAACCTTTTTTTAAAATTTTTTTAGAAAAAATAATTTGGAGAGCAATTTTATTGTTATAATAATATTTCCCCTTTTTACCATTATGCATGATTTTCTCGCCATTTAATATAAAAAAATATTCATTTTTTTGGTAAAAAACTAAAACTATAGTGTCTTTGTTAAATAGTTTCCACAACCTCCACCTCCTCCTACTCCTCCTCCAGCGGGGTTTCCATCTTCCCTACCGGAGTCCGTATCACCGACAGTATCCCTTCCCTTGTTAAATAGTTTCTTCCCCTTTCTCCTTTCTATTAACGGTTGGCTGGTTGGTTGGTTGGCTGTCTCTGCACATCTGCTTCCAATCTTCTTTTTTTGATACGAGACTGAAGTTCCCCCACTCCCCAAAAAAACCTTTATTTCACGCAATGCTGTTTCGTGTTTTGTTATGAGACTAAAGACCACAATTCCATTTTTCTTGGAATATATTATAATTACTCGATTGAAAAATTTCGCTAAATTTCGGGTATGTATTGGAACCGAGACATTATAGACTCGATTTCATTGTTCACAGCTCTTTTTCTGCTTCGCAATTTTCTTTGTTTGATATTCCCTCACTATCATCATGCGTTTGCTACTTGTTTAGCTGTCTGGTTAACAATTGTTCCTATACTTCCTATACCATTGTCACTTAGTTTTTTCTTCCTATTTGTAGATGGTCTCGTACTTCATATTATTATATTCACTTCTATTTCAGAGCTGAAAACTAGATGAATAATGGCATGAACAATGATGGATCGGAGGTCATTGGACCATCATCACAGAGTTTACAGGGACAACTTGATGTGGTTGATGCTGATTTGCTAGGGTTAAATAACCTAGAAAATAAGATTTTGTGCTCTGGGAGTGTGGAACATGCTGCTAATGGTGCAAGTGAGGTGCCGCCACCAAGTCGACGAATGGCTTTCAGAGATTCTGATGAGATATATGAATACTATCGTAAATATGGGCAACAGATGGGCTTCGGAATTTTTAGAAGAGATACAAGAAAACATACAGATGGCCAGCCTATATCATACAGGTTCACTTGCGCCAGAAATGGAAAATCAAGGAAGGAGGACCCAATCATTGAAAGGATTAATTCTGCTCCAAAAACTCAGTTCCAGCTCAAATCACAGCAAGGTTTAGATCTGATGGATTATACTAGATTACCAAGGTCGTATTGGAGAATAAACATAAGATGTTGACAAACACAAGATTCCTGCAATGCAATAGAAAGGTAGTCGCCCATGGGAAAGAAGTGCATGAGGATAATCAAAAGTCAGGTGTATCCCATAACAAGTCATGCCAACCGCGTGTTCCAGTTCCAAGAGACCGAATCAATTCAACTTCCACTAGAAAGGATGGAAAAACCTATGCAGACAATGGTAGGCGTTTAAGGCTTGGTGAAGATGATGCCAAGGTGCTCATGGACTACTTTGCACGAGAAAAAGGAAGAAACTCGAACTTCTTCTATATGATTGACTTGGATAATGAAGGAAAACTTCGTAACATCTTTTGGATTGATGGTAAGTCAAGATTGGCATATCATTATTTTCATGATGTGGTATCGTTGATTACTACAATCTTGATTAATAAGTATAAAATGCCCTTTTGTCCCTTCATTGGAATCAATCATCATGGTCATTCTGTATTGCTCTGAGCTAGTTTACTATCTGACGAAACCAAAGAAACATACACGTGGTTGTTCAGAGCTTGGATGGATTGTATGGGTAGGTGCCCGCCATATGTATTTTTGACTGACCAATTTATGGCCATCGGTAATGCTGCGACAGAAGTATTTCCTCGGAGTCAACACAGATCGTGTTTGTGGCATATTGTGAGGAAGGCAGAAGAAAAGTTGGGAGCACATGAACAATATAATGCAATAAGAAAAAGATTGGAAAAGGCTATACATGAATCTGCCACAGAAGAAGAGTTTGAAGATACCTGGAAGATGATTGAAAATTTTCACCTTCAACATAACACTTGGTTGAAGAGTTTGTATGATGGAAAGCATCAATGGGTTCCAATTTTTATGAAGAATCTATTTTGTCCAAGCATGACAACCATTAGGTGAAATGAGGAAATGTGCTCTTTCATTGTAAATTTGGCAAGCCTGTTTTATTATCAAGTTTAAAATTGGAAAAGCAATTCTCTAAAGCGTACACAGCATGCATGTTCAAGAAGGTTCAGCAAGAGATAAAAAGCATGACTGAGTTCAATGCCACAGTGCCACATTGTTTGACCTCCTAGTTAGCGTGCAGCAAGTCATGCTAGATAAACATAATTGTTAAAGACATTATAGATTCTTTTATCCTCGCAATTCATTTATCGGCATTGTTTTTAACCCCCAAAAAATAAAATTCTCATAAGAATTAGCAATTTTTTTAAAGAATCACAAAAAGGGGTATTTTGTTAGAAGCAATCATGTATGATATTTACTTGCCATTTGACAACATTCACACGTAAAATGACCTCAATCTCACACATCAAGGAAAAAAGAAAATAAAATTTACAACCACTTTACCTCACTCAATTTCACTTCGGTACCCTGGTTTTCTACTTCTAATGAACATCAACAAACCGCAGCAATGGCAGTAAAAAGCTATAGAACCATCACCATTTTCAGATCCTGACTGGGCTCCCTAGCCAATTCCAAGAGAAACGCTGGTTCATCGAAAGAAATCAAAGAAAATGGGATCCCGATGCGAAAATATAGGAGAACCAAAAAATTTTTGGTTAACCAATCCTGACTGGGCTTCCCAAAATCTGCTAAGCTGTTGATCTCTCTCTACCCTCATTGGTAAGTTGTAAAGAACCGTCCTTCATTAACCTTAAACTGAGACTAGTGAACCTCTCCCGTGAGTATTGCCTTGATGCTTTCCTCCAATCTGTGCCAGCCTTCATCATGGCTGCAAATTCCTCATAGCTTATTCGCCCATCCTTCACAGTTGAAAACTACCGCAAATCAGGATAAATACAAATGCAAATACTAATAGTAGACTAAAACTATTCCAACTTTCTAGGCTAATTTCTTGTATTCTTGCACACCAAATTTTCTGGGCTGACCTTATCTGTGTCAACATCATGAATAATGGCATTAACAAGATCTTCGCTATTTGTTCCCAAGTCATCCGCTAAGCAACTTCTGAGCTCTTCAATCTCGATGTACCCACTTTTGTTCTGATCAAAGTACATGAAAGCTTTGCGCAGGTGCTCATCGTTGCCAATCTTCTTTAAATGAACTGAAAGAGCCATAAATTCACCATAATCCAGCAATCCATTTCCATCCACATCAGCCTGCATAACCAGGGGACCAGTTTTAAAACATGTTAAAAGGCTGAAATACCAGTGTTTGGGAAAGGCCCTTAATACATCAGAGATTAGAAAATTGCAAAACACAACACATTAACTAGCGTACATTCATTTCATCAAGTCATACCACTCGAATCATTGTTAACATTTAAGACCCACATTTCACACCATTTTTTCAAATCTCATCAGATTAAAATGCAAGGATACATGTGCCTGAAGCCCTCAATTAAATTGGTATATCAAAGTTTCTACATGCTTAAATCCCATACTTAATAAAACATTAGCAGTCAGCGGATAAATTTACATCTTATCTAATGCACTCAATTCAAAGTCCTCCAAATAACGAACTTACTGCATCCATGAGAATATGAAGATCAGGGTCTGGAACATGATGGCCAATCTTTATTAACCCAACTTTTAGCTCCTCGAGAGTAATTTGACCATTCTGTTTCGTGTCCATCATGTCAAACATCTCCCTTATGCCTGCGACCTCTTCCACGGATAAATGTTCAGCAATCACCTACATTTCAGCACGATAAGAACACAATCATAACAACTTATATGTTCATTCTTGTCCAACAAACAAAATACAGGCATTTTGATATATTGAAATATGCTCTTACCCTAAGAGCTTTCCTTTTAAGCTTGTTCATGACAGAGAACTGTTTCAACCTCGCCTTAACCGTCTCCCCCAGAGGAACATTAGGAGCTTTCTTTGCATTTTGTAGCCAAGGATGATCTGGGTTAATCGAAACAAAAAGAAAAAAAATGTGTCATGAAATTTTATGTTTACAGTACACACCATGGATGATAATTAGAGCTCGGTTTGAACTTGGAGCAAGAAATTTGATAGTTCAAAGAGGTGAGGAGCTCTCAAAAAAGATAATGAAAAAGAAAAATATGTACCGAGTACTTCTTGGGCAGTTAATCGCCGCTTAGGATCTGGGTCAAGCATTCTCCTAACCAAATCTTTTGCATTTTTGGATACCTTAGGCCAAGGGTCCCTTTTAAAATCAATTACAGAACGGATAATAGCTTGGGCCACTCCTTGTTCAGTTTCTACATTAGAGGAACGCATAAATAACTAAGAGAACGACCAAAGAAAAGAAACAGAAGAGGCAGAGCATAGCAGAAGAACATTACCTGCCCAGAAAGGCGGAACTCCACAAAGCAGGATATAAAGAATGACTCCAGCACTCCATACATCAACCTCTGGACCGTAGTTCCTCTTCAGCACCTCTGGTGCCATGTAATAAGGGCTTCCCACAATCTCTGTAAACCGCTCACCTGTTATAAAATAGGACATTTGTACGTATTATCATCGCAAAATAATCTAAAAAAAAATGATCTGCCTCAGGGGCAAGAGTGAAAAGTTAAAGCACGGTGAGAGTTGACCTGGTTTAAAGAAAACTGACAAGCCAAAGTCAATTGCTTTAAGAGGAGATGATTCCTTTTTGTTTGCAAACAGAAAATTTTCAGGTTTAAGGTCCCTGTGCATCACCCCATGCATATGACACGTCTACAGAAGAGAAAAAGAAGAAATATTTAATAAAGCAAACCTAGATACATTTTGACAGGGTAGACGAACAGCAAACAAAATCAAATGCTACGGAGTTTAAGCATCACATATACGCAAACCTATCAGTATTCATGCCAAAAAATAGTAATAATAACAAATGCCAAAAACAAACACACACATCCTAAAAATGAGAAAATTTCATGCACCTAGAAAAGCAAAAAACACACACATATCCTAAAAATGAGAAAATTTCATGCACCTCGAGAAGCAAAAGGATGTGTAATAGAAAGAAACTATCATCATCGTCATCATTAATTAAATCATCGTCATCAAAATGTTTTTTTTCATAAGAAACAAGCAAAAAAATTTTTGATCAGGGAGGAGGGGAAGCGTTAGAATAGGACCTGCACGACCTCGACGATAGTCTTGGTGACACCGGCGGCAGCCCTCTCGGTGTAGTGGCCGCGGGCGACAATCCGATCGAAAAGCTCGCCACCTTCGCAGAACTCCATGACGAGGTGGACGGCAACAGCGTCCTCGTAAGTGTGTTTGAGGGAGACGATGTTGGGATGGTGGGGGAGGTGTCTCATGATGTCCACCTCCCTCCTCACATCTTCGATATCCACCGCCGTCTTCAACTTCTTCTTGGATATGGACTTGCAGGCGAATTCCTCCCCGTCTCCTTGTCGATGCACAGGTAGGTTACCCCAAACTCACCCCGGCCGAGCTCGCGGCCGAGCTCGTACCTGGTGCCGATGTCCCGACCCGTGGGCTCCTTGAGGACGCGAAGCTTGGGGGCGCCGGGGCCATTGTGGGTGGCGTAGTCGACGGAAAAGGGTTGGCCTTGGCGGCCTTCTTCTTCCTATTCTTCACGCCATCCGGGTTGGAACAGCAGTTACCCATGAATGACAACCGAAAATCGAGAAGAAGGAAAAGAACAAAGGAAGTGAAAGGAAGAAGGAGATGAAGGAGTGAAAACACGAGAATCGCAAGTACTAAGACGTAGGTAGTAGGTGGGGGAGTAGTGGAGAAGAAAAGGCGGTGGTGGAGATGGAGAAAGAGGAGACGAATTTAGCGATAGCTCTGTGAAATGCCCGGATAGAAATGGAATAGAATCGACGCAGACGAACGCCGACGTCGACGGACTTGCTTAACTAATTTGTCTTCTCTATCTTACTCTTTCTCGTTTGCTTTTCTTTCTCTTTCTCTTTCTCGTCCTCCTTCTCCTTCTCTTTCTTTCTGTCGACGATGAGGATGGATCGAGGAGGTGGCGGGGATTGGGAAAGCAACAAAATCCGGGATTTGGGTCCAATAAAATTGCAGGAATAGGAAGGTTCTCTTCTTCCTGCTTTCTCCTCCCCCGACCTGACGTGATCCGATGATGATCGGCAACAACAGCAGCCAAGGCCAAAAAGGTGATCAAACTATCAAACTAAACCAACAAATGCTGGATTGCGGGAGGGCCTTGACTATAGGGATATTGTTCCCTATAGTCACGAAATTGTGATATTCTGCTCAAACGTTTCATCCTTTCCTTAGTATTAGGAGTAAAATCATGCACTTATTCTGATAAATATTTCGCAAAGCCTCCAGTTACTGCATCCATGTGGACACCAGTCGGCAGACCTTTCAGTTTAATTAATTACTTTTTTCTTTTTAGACGAATTCTAATTATTTGTCTCGTTGGTTTGTCAAGTGGAGCATCCAAGGATTTTTTCTTCTCCACAAACTGAGTTGGTTGCGGAGGTGTGGACGTTTGACTCACGAAGTGGCGTGCTATGACCGTCCACGGTCCCATTTTCTTTACCCACCTACAGAGCGAGAATGGCAGTTGTCAAGTGCCCGTGCAAATGTTCAATGCCTCACGGATTTGTCAAGATAGTAATATACCCCTCTTTGTTTTCCTTACTCCTAATTCAGCACAGTGGATTATTAGTAGTCACTTGGAGGAGTAGAGCTAAAGATATATTCAAAAAACCATTATATCATATCTTTCTTTTGTAGTTTGCTACGACTCCAATTATTTAATGACCCGCACCCGCTCTAAACGTGCCTATGAACAGGCTTTGATGTTAAGGAATCGCCAAAATCACAATGCTGACCAGAGTTTTGACATACTTGTAGAGCAGTAAGGCAACCGACGGTTGGCCTCGGCCACATGTTATTCGTCCTTGAACGCGTCCATTACCAAATTACACGCCTGAATCTTTGTCTCACAATTCTGGAATAGACGAAAATGTTGTAATAGGAATGTCGTTGTGTTTTTGTACACAATTTGCAAAAAGAAATGGTTTGCAAACATCTGATAATTACTCAAGACTACAACCGCTTCTACCACAGAATCATGCACGAGAAGCATCTGGATCGCACACATATGGACAAAGTCATTCAAGAAATGAAAGGAGTTCTCAACGTAAATTTTTTGCGTGCACATAAGTTGCTATATACAATGGTAACAATACAACCACTTCTGCTAATAAAAGTAAGCCATGGAATCTCAACTCTCGTGGGCGATCTGTAAGGGTCCTTGAAACCCTACTCTTCCCTGTATTATAAGTTCCCTGTTTAGGGTGGCCGCTTCCTGCATGTCTCTTCCATCAACAGCCGGTTTGATGTATAGTAGAAAGAAACATTGTAGATGACGGTAATGAAGAGCAGAAAAGCCGCAGAATATGCAAGGTATGAATTTGAGATTTCCGGCAACTCACCACTCCTTGATATCCTGGGATCCATCATAATTGACCCCTTCTTGTCTGCCAGGGAGAAGGAAGTAAAAGTAAGGAGAAGCAGAAGCCTTTCCGGTAGGAAGTGACGAGAGATACAGAAGTACAAGCTGTCCCTAGCCGCTTGGTACTGAATAGTAGATTAATGGCAATAGAATATGATACCACTTGATCACAATATTACATCTTCTCTTTGTATTGTAGCAAACAATTATAATGAACAAGCAAAATGGTATTTTTTATTTTTTTAAAAACCCTAAAATGGTACATATAGTTCATATTACATGCCTGAATATTCTTTGAAAATAAATTTACGAGTCATCAATTCATTATCATAAGCTCCCAACAAAAGCTATTGTGTACTGGAAGCAGTAGTTTTCCAAAGCAATATGCTGGGATCGAATAGTTGGGAGCATGACCAAAGTCGCGTGGGTTCATCGGGCTAACATAACAGAATAGAATGGGGGTGACCCATCAAACACTCACCCCTTTCACAAGTTAAGAGTACTATAGCATAACTAAAATCGTCAAGAATTATGAAGGAATATGCCAATGATCAGAATTTCAGATAGAATACACTTGCTTCTCATCTTCTGCTCATGATTCAAATTTCTATCTAAAATATAAGCAAAGGGCTATTATCGCTTGAGATATAATATCTGCCATTAAAAGTTCAATCGCTGGAAGGAATCGTATTTCAAGGACTTAATCAGAGAAGACTACCAAGTACCAACAGGCCAGCCGGGTACATATGCATAATAATGACAATCAGTTAAAAGAGATGCGCACAAGAGATTATCAATTAACTAATTGATAAAAAGAGAGAGAAAGTAAAAGAAAAGAAAAGTAAGGATTGAGAGGCGGAATATATAGACAACCGATTGGAGGCCTGCGCCTGGGAGGAGCCGGGGTTTGATTTTGGGAGAGGGACTGCAGCTGTTGGTCGAGCTGACGCAAGGCTTCCCGAGCCTTGACAGGGTCAATCTCGATATTGGGCTCATCCTCCTCCTCCTCCTCCCCACGACGAGCTCGCAAAGCAGGCAAGAACCAGCCAAGGCGGCGGCGGAGGCGGAGGCGGCGGCGGTGTGAAAAGAGACTATAATGGGGAGGCGACGACGGGGAATTAGATAGACTTGCAAGCGTGGGAAGAGGGAGGATTGAAAGGAGCATATTCAAGGAATGAAACCGACGACGCCGTGTTTGCGCGTACTACCTACTAGTCTTCTCCCGGTATCACTCCGCCCACTCATTCCTTAATCAACTCGAAAGTAAAGCCTCTATCTACTTATCTTATCCACTGGCCCAATTCGGCACTCTATCGCCAGTCTAGACTCACAGCTTCCCCTCCCCCGTTTTGATTACTACTTCCTAGTCTTTCACTTTCTGCTTTTTTGGCGTTCAATTCAAGTGCAACATATAATCCAAAGACATCAAAACATAAGTTCGGGAGGAATTAATCTATAGATGGGAACCTTTTATTTCAATGGTCCGAGTCTCTTGTGGAAGGCAAACCTGAAAATTGAATGCTTCCAAGACTCCGACTCATACAAATCGAAACAGTCAATTATGCAGAGTTCCCCCATCACATGATTTGCTCTAACCTCCCATACTTTTATCATGCAACATTTTCCTCATCTTTAATCTAGCACTAATCCTTTTAGTATTTTTTTGCTCTGTAATGGGTGATGGGAAATCGGGAACTTGAGTACCAACAGCCACATCATAAATCAAAGGTCCAATAGATAAACTTGAGCGCAGTATAGAGTACTGCTAAGGGCAGTCAAGAGAGAGACGCGCTATGTCGAAACTGAATGAAAGAGGCACAGAGTCTATTCATACATTTTGCATCTGAAGGTAAACAATATTTAAGTGATCAGAAGAAGCATGAATCTATCATGGGTTCTATCGCCACAAACAATTTAATGAAAACTAATATGCCACTCCCCTTTGGATCGTATAACTTGTAGCTCTGAGTTTGATTTTCAACAGAAAACAAAAAGGTGTATGGACCGCGGAATTGACTTCAATAGTTCGCAGGTCAACATCATCCAGAGCTACTTTTTCTTTGCAAGTTTGGGGTTTTTGCACATTCGGATGCTGGCTGGGGTGACCTCTACTAATTCATCTTCCTCAATGTACTCTATGCAATCGTCGAGACTGTAAGTCAGTGGCGTGTCCAGAACCACTATACAAGAGAAAAAGACGATCTCTTACTAAAGGATCAGAATACAACACATAACAATTCAGGTATGATAATTAAATTCTCAGGAGTCCATAGGCAATAAACAGCCAGCATGTATCTATTAAAAGAACAATGAAGTTTAAAAGATACACGATAGTATGATTGAGGAATTACAGTAAACAACTCAACGACCCGGGTGATGCATTGGAGGTACATTTAAAATTTATTAATAATATGCACCACGAATATAAAAATTAATTTTCAAAAATATTAATTTATTATCTTTAAATATATAATAATGAATATTTATTTAATTTTAATAAACAATATAGTTTACACAAATATTGAAAGTAGTTTTAATTTTAATAAATAAAAATTTTAATATTTAAATGCATTTTAAATGATTTTTAATTCAGATAGAATTACACTCTAAGTTTTTCTTAATAATAAATAACAATAAATAATTAAATAATCCAAAATCAACCACAATATAAGAAAGACTGAAAATTAATAAGAGCGAAAAAAAACCTCGACACTTTAATGTAAGTTAGTTAATTATCTAGTAGCTATCTTTCTCATAAATGTTGCTAGCTGTATTCTTTCTTTCTTTTTTTTTAAAAAAAATATAGCTATCAGATAATTTACGTAATTCCTCAAAACTTCATCCATTCTCTTAATAGTATCTAATAACGATACTCTATATTGCAAGACATGACGAAGTAAAAACATTAATAAACGATGACTTTAGAAACAACATATTATTATTGGATATACCCGTCTGTTCTTTGTTTGAGCGGACATTTGTTGCAGCTTTCTTTTTGCACACATTGAGTGACAAGTCACCTGGGCGTTGATGAATGCCTACAATTTGACCTTTATAAACCTCCGCACCAGGGCTCACAAACATCTGACCCCTTTCTTGAGCACTAGCCAAAGCATATGAGGTAGTGGTGCCATCCTCAAAGGCCACCTGTAAGAAATATCCATATAACTATTTACACCCCATGGTTCACAAAACCATCCTCCCACACAAGTGATGTACTGTTGGTGATATAAGAATGCAGTTTGGATGAATTATTACCAAGGAGCCTTGATCACGCGTAGAAATATCACCCGACCAAGGTCCATAGCTATCAAATACTGTGTTGAGAACTGCTGTGCCTCTGGAAGCCGTTAAGATTGCATTTCTAAGACCAAGAAGCCCACGAGTTGGGATTTTATATTTGACGAGTGTTGTCCCCTCGGACCTGTCCACCAAGTCTGAATTTCAATATCTATATACTATTATCAATTAACAAATAACAATACTCAATAGAAGTACGTTTGCATTCTGTTTGGAATTCAAAAAAATAAAACTACAGACCCAACTCCCTGCATGTCAAACATTTGCCCACGTCGTTTCCCTAAAAGCTCAACTACAGGCCCCATGTATTCTTCAGGCACCTCGACACTTGCAATCTGCATGTTCAGATAATCAATTGTAACTGAACTCTCTCAGACATGAAGTTTGAAACAAAGCTCCATAATTAAGATATATATAACTAGTCGGTTAGTACATTATCACTTAAATTTGGGTTAGCCGTGCTTCAATTTAAACAACATGCATCACAAAGCTAATCAACACAAAATCATGATTTATTCTCAAGGCAATGTCCCATAGCCCTAGCATCTTAAAAATCAAATAAGGAAGATTTCCAGCGCCCCTATCATCTAACTGAAGGCGTTTAGAAGACAACTTACCTCAAAAGGTTCCTGCAATTTGCCATTCAATTCTTTGTTTATAACTTTAGGTGGCCCCACCATAAATTCATACCCTTCTCTTCGCCTAAAAAGCAGCAAACACATAAATATCATGAGAAAAGATTGAAGGAAAAGAAGCAACAGCTAATTTTAAGCATTGCTCTTACATGTTTTCTATCAAGATGGTTATGTGTAGGGTACCCCTACCACTGACAATAAAAGTGTCAGCAGTTTCCCGTCTTCCACTTTCATTGCAAGGTTTCTTTCAAGCTCACGGTTGAGCCTATCTCGAAGGTTACGGCTGGTCACATACTTTCCCTGTACACAACAGCTACTGTTATAGGGTTCCTATAAGGGAAAAGAAAAAGACACAGCTTTCAACTTAAACTGACCTCGTGACCAACAAAAGGTGACGTATTGATAGTGAACGACATTTTTACAGTCGGCTCCTCAACCTTAATGGTAGGTAATGGTTTGCCAGAATTTTTATCAGCAATAGTCTCTCCAATCTAGAAAATTGAGGATTCACATGTGACTTTCTTATAAGCAAGGTTAAGCCACAATCTCTACTCACAAAAAACCCTAATTCATAATTAAATACATAATTTTGTGCACCTGAATATCACCTATGCCGCATACAGCACAAATGTCTCCGGCTTCAACATAATCTACTGGTGCTCTTGAAAAATTTTCATATACAAAAAGTTCACTAACTTTTCCATATCTGCATGCATCATCTGAAGTACACACCTACAAGAACATTTATAAAATATTAGCATCCATAATCACTTATTCATTTTATTACCAATTACGACAGTGACAAAAATACGAGTCAACATAAGTTAATGCACATAAAAATTAATTTTACCAAGCCTTTTTTTTCAACAATGGACATATCAGCACAGTATGTCAATACCTTAACATCCATGCCCTTTTGCAACACACCAGCATGCAAGCGCCCAATTGCTATTCTTCCTTTGTGCCCATCATACTCAATATTTGTGACCTGACATATAAGAACATGGTATTACTATTAAAAAAAAGGTAATAAGACTTGAACAAAGAAGTGCATACAAACCGATTCTAAGGAAACATGCTGATCAAAGACAAATAATTAACAGGATAGAATGGAGAACAAGGAAAGAACAAGTCACACAATAACAGGGGAAAAAGGGTAAAGCAAGCATATTGGTGAAATCCATCACGCAAAACTCTCTTTTTTACAGAAATTAGTACACAAATCATTGTCGTCGACGTAATCATCAATAACCAATCCCACATACTCTAGATCCGGGGAAAAAAGTCTCAAATGAAACAGTAAAATGTATGAAAAGATCCATAAAAACAACAATTCAGATCCAAACAGACATATTTTTGTAGTTGAAAAAGGGACAAACCACTAACAAGCATCTGCAATACACCATCTTTATCAATGACAGGCTCTGGTATGCATCGAATGACAGCCTCGAACAGGGGTCCAAGATCATTGGCTAAGTTGTCTGGCGACAGTCCTGCTTTACCCTTGATTCCGCTTGCATAGATTACTTGAAAATCACACTGCAAAAGTAGACAATAAAACTCACACATATATATGCGTTCAAGAATCACATATGATCCCAAGCGTATATATTGCCCCAAGCAGATTCACTAACCTGTTCATCAGTTGCATTTAGTTCAATGAACAGCTCAAAAGTTGAATTGATCACATGATCTGGGCGGGCAGATGGTCTATCAATTTTATTCACAACTACTACTACTGCAAGTCCAAACTCTAAAGCCTTCTTTAGGACAAATCTTGTCTGTGGCATTGGCCCTTCCACAGAGTCTACCTGAAAATGTGGTACAGTTTTAGAAGTAGTCAATAAACCAAAACGAATATTAAGGGACCGTGAAGGGAAAAACACAAATTTTGATGGTACAAAGCAAGAGAAGGAATTTTTATAACAGTGTCGATGTTTACAAATTCCTCCAATGGGCATTTTCAATGAACTTGCAACTCTACTAATGTAGAGACAATTTTCTTATGATTCTCTTTATTAATGGATAAACTTAACTATAATGAATGAAAACCACGGAATTTTTTTTTCATAGATACATTGTTTGGCATGATGAAGGAAAAGAATGCACTTGGTTGTTCTCTTTGCTGCCAGAGAAAACAAATCGACAAAATTTCGAAATTGCTGCTAAGATATGAAACATTACCACTAGAAGAACTCCTTCCACCATATTAAGAATGCGTTCCACCTCACCGCCAAAATCAGAATGGCCCGGGGTATCAATAATATTTATTTTTGTGTTCTTGTAAGAAATAGATGTGTTTTTACTAAGTATTGTAATTCCCCGTTCCCTTTCAAGATCGTTCGAGTCCATGATCCTCTCTTGCACAAATTGGTTATCCCGGAATACCTAAAAGAAAAGCCCAGTTAATTATCTCCTATGTAGTAGACATATCAACCAACAATGCAGGGACAACGGGGTTTTTTTTGTTTTACTTCTGAAAGAAAAAAAAACACACACACACACACACACACAAACATGGGATTAGATTAATAAAGATGAAGGGAAGCGTACTTTAGCTTGTTTTAGCATGGCATCAACGAGAGTAGTCTTGCCATGATCAACATGCGCCACAATCGCGATATTCCGAACGTCTATCCGCGTCATCTGCCCTTTTTATTCTCTGATGCGCCAACAACATGAAAAAACATTAAGATAATTCGCAACGCATCAAGTCGAGTACCTCAAAGATTAAGGGACACACACGGCAGGCGTCGATCCATCAAAAAGCAAACAATTAAAGGAGACGAGAATACCATTCACCGCTTCTGTTGCGACCGAAGCGGAGCAGCGGACAGAGAGGCGTCGGAAACATAGTGGAATTCCCAACAGTTGACGCCGAGAGTTCGCGACAATCCCGGCCGAGGCCACGGAGGCGGAGGAGACACCCCGGCGGCCGAGTAACTCATTGGGGAAGGAGCAACCACTCCTCCTCCGGAAATAGGCGGCGCTGAGAGGAGGAGGAGCGGTGGCGCTCCGGACGCCAATCGCCTTATCCATTGGCAGTAGAACGGCCCCGCTCCCACACTCCCTGCGAAATGAGGCCGAGGTTTTAGGGCGACATTTAAAAAAAAAAGATAAAAGAGATAGAGAGATGTGATGATTGTGGGTGCCACTCTCAGTCGGCGGGGCATTAACCTCCACACATACGCGTTTAGTCTCCGCGATAGACCCGGGACGGGACCCGTACGAGGGTGCGAGGGACAAGAGACAGAGTCGACTAAAACCCTAACAGCAATATAGGGATTTGGAGCTCCTCCTCCTCCTTCCTCCACACCGTGTTTACTTAGCCCTTGCCTCGGCTGGCGAAAAGCACTCCCCTTTTGGAGCCTCTCGTTATTTTTGAGGGGATTGGATCCAGTTTTGCTCCATGTCCGGAAGGAGAGCGGCGTTAATCTCTGTCAAGTCCATATCGGCTCTGTCCCAGCCAGCTTCCCCTTCTTTAACCCAACCTCCTAATCACCTCTTTCCTTGTCAATCTTTGGGCTTTTGTCTCGCCGCGCCCGCTCTGTGCACGGCCGTCAGTGGCACCACCGCCGAAAGACTTGTTCTTCGGCAGCAGGACGGGAATGATCATGATCCCCGTTTACAAGCTAATGCCGGTGGGTTTGCTGGTGATGGCCATTACGATCCGCAGACTGGGGTCAATTCCAGTGGTGGCCAGTGGAATCCCCGACAGCAGGATAGCAGTGGCCATTTTCACGGAGGAGGAAGTTTGGACGATTCTGGGGTGCGTCCAACTGCTAATAGTTATGGTTGGCAGAGTCATGGTAGGCAAGGACGCCATACTTGGTCGACTGATGTCGCCCCTCCCGGTGGATACACCACGACTGGGTACGATCCCTGTCTGCAAAGTCCGGACGGATATGGCAGAGGAACTTCACAACAGAGCCATAGTGGATATTATTATGCAGCCAACAATGGGCAAGGATATCAAAGCCACTCAAATGGTGGAGGAATTGCCAATCATCGCGACGGATTTGGCAGAGAAATAAATTGTGGTGTGAATTACGCAGTGAACACTGGGCAGGAATCCCGGAGCTATCCGAATGGGCATTTCATGCAAAATAATGCTGGCGTTTCTCCTCAATGGGGATTGAACTCGACTGGTTATCATGGCCCTCCTAGTCTGTCAAGTGCAGGACAAGATCCAAATTCCACCAATGCAAATGCTCGAGTAGGAACTAATGCGGCCTTCTTTCAAATGGGAGGAAGCCAACATACCACGACCCGGATTCCTTCTTCTGTGTCTAGCCATCAACAAAATCCATACCAACTGCAAAGTCAAAGCGTGGGTTACAATGAGAATGCAGTTGGACCCCGTGGCGATAACGTGAATGGGTTTAATAACATGAATTGGCCTCGGAGTGAGGCTGTTGGATCCCCTTTTCCAAATTCTGCTTTACCCGAAGAAGATGTTTCTCAAGCAGACGAGCCTAAGTTCAGAGGAACTATCGAAGAACTTGACGATCTATGTAAGCAGGGTAAAGTTCAGGATGCAGTTGAAGTCCTAGGTATGCTAGAAAAGCAAGGGACTCCAATTGACCTAGCTCATTATTACCAGTTGATGCAGGGATGTGGAGATGCCAAAGCTTTAAAGGAAGCTAAGACTACGTGTGATCATATCATGCGAGCCTCGAGCCAAGTTGATGTCCGAATGTACAACAAGATGATGGAAATGTATGCTAGGTGTGGTTCTATGGATGATGCTGTTCAGGTATTTCAGAGAATGCCGGCGCGCAACATGACAACTTGGGATATTGTAATAAGTGGCTATGCAAATAACGGGATGGGAGAGGAGGCTATTGATGCCTTCACACAGTTCAAACAGCTGGGGTTGAATCCAGATGATCAATTATTCATTGGTGTCTTCTCTGCCTGTAGCGTTTTAAATGCTGTTGATGAAGGTATGCTTCACTTTGAGTCCATGATTAAAACTTACAATATTTCTCCTACAATGGTTCATTATGTAGCGATCGTTGAATTGTTGGGAAAATCGGGCCATTTAGATGAAGCTATGGAATTCATAGAGAAGATGCCTTTGGAACCAACGGTGGATGTTTGGGAGGCATTGATGAACCTCAGTAGAGTATATGGAAACACAGAGCTTGGGAAGCGCTGTGCTGAAATGGTTGAATTGTTGGATTCCTCAAGGCTAACGGACCAAACAAAGGCTGGCCTCGTTCCAGTGAAGGCTTCAGACATTGCCAAGGAAAAAGAGAAGAAATCTTCAGGTTCTTTGGCTAGGAGTAGGATGTATGAATATCGGGCAGGTGATACTTCCCATCCCGAAAAAGATAGAATTTATGAGAATTTGAAGTTCTTGAGTGCCCAGATGAGGGAAGCAGGTTATGTGCCGGATACAACTTGTGTGTTGCATGATGTAGATCCAGAATCTAAGGAGGAAGCCTTACTCTATCATAGTGAGAAATTGGCTCTTTCTTATGGTCTAATCAGCAGCAGTGTTAATTCCTCGATCCGCATTATTAAGAATCTGCGCATTTGTAAGGATTGCCACAATGCTTTGAAGATAATATCAAAACTTGCTGGCCGAGAAATCATATGCAGAGATGCTAAGAGATTTCATCATTTCAGAGATGGTTTATGTTCGTGCAAGGATTACTGGTAGAAGGAAGTTACTTATTTTTCAAATGAATTTTCCATCGTTCTACTCAAGCGTTTTCTGTGCTTCATTTTGTCACATGTAATTTTTTATAATTAATCATGATCGCACATGTGTAAAATTCAATAACTTATGTTTCAGAAATTTGATTGCTGTATGTGGCATCTAGCCATATCCTTTTCTTTCTACAAAGTTAGGCTATCTTTCTACAAAGTTTTAGAAATTTATTTGCTCTACGTGACATCGAGCCATATGTGATCACGGTTGTCTTTTTGTTATGTTTTGCCATGTAATAAAGGTATCGAAGTTATTTTCTGTAGGCTGATGTATGTAGTTGAGTTTTTAGTACATTGGACAATCTGTTTGGAATGCACAATGTTTATGCTTTTGCCAGGTCTTGCAAGTTGGAAGCCATGGACCAAGCATGGTTGTAGTAGGTTTGTGCTGCTGTGACTTGTAAGTGTGATGGTCGAAATGAACAATTCTACTTTTCCTGCTAGCTCTTGCTGCAGAATTTGTAACTTCTTTCCTATCATGATCATCATAATACCTGGCATTTTCCGTCGGCATTTAACTACGAGTGAGAAGCTGTTGTGAGACCTCACTGCTAATACACCTCACTGCTAATATTGCTGTAAGAGCTTTTCATTACTCCTCCGGTTTGAACGTACCTATACTTTGTGCTTTGCAAAACAAATGTATTTAGCGGTTTGAACGTACCTATATTTTGTGCTTTGAAAAAACAAATGTATTTATTTAGTGAGCTTTTTCATTTGGGCTCCTATATATGCGGCGACAAGAAGGAAATAACGAGATGATTTTTAACCTTTAAACAGGCATTACAGTCTCCCTGGCTCGGGAGTCTCATGCACCCGCTTGACTCAGTGTTTTAGTCGGCGAACCAAAAAGAAAAAAGAAAAACATTAGCTCATTCTTCATATTCTATTGTCCTCTTACAATGATAATTACTCGGCCGACTAATTCGTTGACAATGTACGTTGAGTTGATTTAATTGAAGTTTTTTCTCTGCCCCTCTTCATAGCAGACGTATTTACCGGCTGTCCAAAGATATACATTTGAACTTTGGTTTTAATTGACAACCCTTGCACGAGTGTTACTAAACTATAAAATCATAATAATAAAATCGTTTTATGTGGTGCACTTTGTAGCATAAGCAAGCTAGAAAGTGAACATGCGGCATTAATGAAAATTAGAATAAAATATCTAATGAAGTTCGACTTCCTACCTTCAAAGTGTCACCAAATATCTTCTCATATATTTTTTCTCGAATCCTTAACAAGTAATTTTTATAAAAAAATTATTAGAATAAAAAATTAAGCCCCTCACCAGATTAAGTTTAAAGTAATTTTCTTCATACATCTTCTTTTCAAAAACATATATTTTGTAGCATATATATTGTGTTATATTAGACAAAATAAAGTCATGAGGAACCGAGTCTCGAAGCAGCGGGTATCTGAGCGGAACCGGTTCCGGTCGTCCCCAACAGTTCAATATCATCCCCTGCCCTGCCCTGTATTGGTATGGTATATACATTATATTATTTTTATTATTATTATTAACTTTTTATTATCATATTATTATTATTAACTTTTTTCTGAAACTAATAGTAATCGACGCATCTATTGCGCTGGGCCGTCAGTGTCCAGGTCATGGTTGCATAAATCGGAATCAGAATCGGAATCGGTTTTTGAGGGAGTCGGAATCGGAATTGAAATCGAAATCGGTCTAAATCGGTCAGGAATAGGTTCAGTTGAATCGGTCTGAATAGGTTCAAATCAGTTATATATAATATTTGACAACTCATAAAATAAATATATAAAAATTAGATATTGATATCATTTTAATACTATTGTGTATATTATATTTTATAATATTTTTTAAGAATTTTTTTGAATTATTTAAGGTTAGTTATTATTTTTGACTCGAGTCAGACACAAGTCAAGTTTTAATTACAAGAATGCCACTGACCAGGCGCGGTTGGCAGCCTGGTCGACGGCGAGCCACGGCGGCGAGTCTCGCGGCCATTGCACTGTTGGTTGGCCACACGTTGGAGGCACGGTTGTGAGGGGGTGACAATGTCGGCAGCCCAGTCGGAGGAACAATCGGCAGCCTGAAGTCGGCGGTGATTCGTGCATCACACAGCCGATTTGGTTTGGCCACACGTCGACGACGATCCTGCGAGGTCAGAGACAAGGTCGGTAGCCCGGTCAGCGGCGAGCCCGGAGTCTGGGGACGCACGGCGGAGGCAAAAATGCAACGGCAGAGGGCGAATGAGTTGCGGTGGGGGAGAGGGTTAATTTTAGGTTTTGAAATCAAAATTACTATTTTACCCATGTTTAAATAATTTAATAAATATCATACCTAAGGTATTTTAGTAATTTACCAAAAAATTAATTCTTCCCGATTCGCCTCGATTCCGAATCGGAGTCAACTCGATCAAAATCGAACGAGTTTGACTCTAATTCGGCCCTCGGATCGACCGCAACTATGGTCCAGGTCAGAATCCAGGGTAGGGCGTCCCTTCATTTGTATTTGTTATTTGTATGCTCCCAAGAGGCATGCGTCGAGATCGATCTTCCCCTCCTCCTTGCGCCGTCCCGCTCTCTTTCGATCGCCCTCTTCAATGGCCGACGAAGCGACGCCCTCTTCCCTCACGGCTTCCACCAACTGGGTCGTTTCCCATGGTTCTCTTGACGAATCCATCTCCTTCGAGTCTTCGCTTTCTCCCGAAGATGATGGCCGGGCAGAATCCCTCGGGTGTCCCCTCCTCGTCTTATCCCCCCGGACTCCAACGAGTCGTCCCACCCATGTGAAATCACCGGTATGTATGTGTGTGTGTATATATATATATACACACACACACACCTTTGTCAAAATCATCGACCCCCGTTTCTTCCTCGAACTTTTTTTGTTTTTTTTGCACAGTTTAGTCCTTTTTTTCCCCGATACTAGTTATTATTTTATCTTTTTTTAACAAGTTATGGTAGATGATTTTTTTTATTAATTCTTCGCATCATCAAAACCCGTTTTTTACTCCTTGCGATGATTATGTGCGTCGTTCTACGTTGTTTACCCCCTCTTAAGACTGGCGCTTGGTAGGCTAATATGTATGATTAGTCTATAATACGATAGTGTAATCCTTTTCTATTCGATGATAATTGAACAAGTTCTAGGCAGGCGTAGTTACGATTTATTCCAATTTCAATTTACTTGGGAGTGACTATCATGATGAGGCCCCAATATTTGATTAACCTATTATTGTGTGTTAACTATCATTCTCGTCTTGAAATAATCACTTCTCACTGAATATTTGTGCTTTGTAATATGGAGCATTGTTATTATATTGTTATTATTATTATTATTATTTTTAGATATTAGAAGTGAAAGCATGTGATATCGTTTTGTAATTTCGCTCCAGTTGAAGGTTGCCTGTTATGTCAGATTCTTGATTTATATGTTGTTTGAATTCCAGTCAGATTCCAAAATCAATTCGAAGTCCTTCAAATTTATGTGAAAAGTACAGCCAAGGTTTACGAGATTTATTATGCATCTGATAAGCATAGTGCCAACGAGTATTTGTGCACTGTACGGTGTGGGATTGCAGCACTAGACACTGATGAGGCTGTTCATGATAGTGATTCCAGAGAAAAACCGAAGCATAATGAGAACGGGGATAATAGAAGTGTCGAAGATGGATGGGTGGAAGTGAAAAATCCACCATCCTCATTTACAGATCCTAGTGCTGACAGTAAAATGTGTGGTGAAAATGAGAGTACTAGCAAGATTAATCAGGTAATTTTGCTTAAGTTTCCTTCCTGATATGAATTGCTGTGCTGTATATAACTGAACATTTCTTATCCTCAGAACAAGTTGCTGGATTATTATGAGGCAACAGCAGAAATTACGGATGCAGATCCCTGTGTTTCTCTCACTCTGCGATTGCTATCTCTTGAGGTGAAAGGCTGTGTACAAATTAAAGAAATATACATATTTGCAAACCCTGTTGAGTCTTCTGGCTCATTGCCTGATATTCAATCAAGAAATGAAACAAGTAGCTCATTATTGTCCATGTTGGTTCCAAGTATTCTACATTCTTCCCGATTGGGTCCACAGTTTGTGCAAGATTGGAAAGATCTAAATCCAGCAGGCATTGAGAAACAAAAAGAAAGAACTGAACCAGTTCTTACTGAATCAGGTAAAGGGCAGGAAGTCAAACCTCGCACAGTAGATGACAAAAAGGAATTAATCAAGAACCAATTGGTAAAAGAACAGAAATGGGCCAGTACGAAACAACCACTAAATCTGCAGTTTCAGAAGAGAAGCGCTTTGTTTTAGCTAACATAGAGAAAACTTTATATCATTTGGATTACCGTATGAGCAGAATTGAAGCTTTTTTCTTGAGGTTTGAGGAAAACATTTTGCGACCCGTTAATAATATTGAAGGAAGGCTTCATGGACTGGAGCAGAAACTCGACAGTCTTCTAATTAGATCAGAACCTACTAAAATATTTGCTCCAGAATTTTCATATGATGAATCTAGGGAAAGCTCATTTGAGGAAGGAAAAATTGCTAATCAAACACAGGATGCATCAGAGGCTTCAAAGGTTTCACATCTTGAGACATCTGAACCTCCTGATCTTTCTCTGTATGGTAGGTGTTTTTCAGATCCAGCTGACCAGTTTCAGCCTCAAAGTTTTGCGGCTGGGGAATTTGTTAATGACAAATCCGAATTTCTTTGCAATTCTCAAGAACCATCATCATCAATTGATCCAAAAGGAAGTCAAACAAAGGCTTCTTTAGTGATGACTGCCCCTGATTTTTCATGCGATGATGAATATATCAGTGTCAATGAATCCTCGGAATCACTGAAGGGATCTCGGGGCAAAAAACCTTTTGTATCCATCAATGATGCTTTGGCTTCAGCACTTGAAGGATTCTTGTCTTCAACTTCTGCTTCCTTCTCAAAAGGTGGACCTGGTTTGGCTGTAAGGGCTCCCGAGTTTGAATCTGAAGCTACCACTTGCAACAATGCCACATTTTTTCCTCCTACCACCCTTTTATCTGAGCAGCCTGAGAACCTGCTATGTACTAATGAAGATGATTCATCAGTATGTCCCAGTTGTGTGTCAGGTGGACCAAACAAAGAGACAGTTAGAATCTCACGAGGGCCATTGAACAGCGTTGAAACTGCAGGAACAGGGGTTTTAGGCTCATGCTTTCGCTCCCTTGACAATGGAGAAAGCCTTTCTGAGAATTTTGAATATGATTCCACTCCTTGCACAACTGTGAGTATAAGTGATAGTGCTATTGAATCACATGTGATGCACTCAGGAACAATTCAAGCTGCTGATTCCATTGCTGCCCAAAGGGATGTTGTCCCCGACCTTGCCTCAGCAAAGGATCAAGATGGAACACATATTCTATTTCCAGATGATATTAGTTCAGTAGTCGAGGAACCAGATATCGAAGAGTCAATGATGGCCACTTTTGAGCAACTTATCTCTGATGGTCAACTGACCTGCACGGTTTATGATGGCGGTTCGCTGGAACTTGGAAAGATTTCTTTGAATTTGGATTCGGATGTACTTGATGTTAAATTTATCTCTCCTGAAGATGGGTTTGTTGATGCCCCTTTAGAGGACCTCTTAGGCTGCACTGATTGTACAGGGGAATCAGCATCGGAAGGCAATGATGAATATAAAGTGCTGGAACCTGTCCCAGATGGATTTCTTGTTCAAGAGGTCGACGGGGAAGTAAATGAAAATGAACCCGACAATGACCTTTTTGTGAATGTGGGTTCTGTTACAGTCGAAAGTATGTCGTCTATTTCCACGGACGTAATTTGGGAACCCGGATTGGTTCCCATGTATGAAGACCAGCTGGATGTATGAAGACTACCTGGATTTGGAGTTCGTAAATAAACTTTAGACAAATGTAATTTTGTAAGCTTTGCACAGCTGTAGACGGCCCAATGAAACTTATTGCGTTTGTGACAGATGTATATATATTGAGAAGAGATATTGCTTCCTTAAATTTCCAATTGACTACTGTAGAAGAACGAGTCAGCCGTATCAATTATTAAAATTACATTTTTTATTTAGAGTAATTTAGGGGGTCTTATAATTTAAAATCTTTATAAAATAAGTAAATAATAAAAATAATTATAAAATTTCAGTTCAATATAACGTTTCTAACCCTTTTATTTTAATTATCAAAATAATTATAATTAATTTTAAAATATCTATAAATTAGTGTACTTTTAAAAAAATTAAAAATAGGTCATAATAATATCAAAAAAATTTAAAATTTCATCAACGTATTACTTATGTACTTTACTTTTAATATATATGAATATTATTTTGTATGACCCACAAAAAAGTTTCAATTTAAATGTGTACCTCATATACTCTCATATACTTTTATACAATGTGTAACTTATTTAAATTTTTCCCTTATCAAAAATCAAGTATCTAAGTACCAAATATGTTAAAAAAACATATTAAGTATCAAGTACAGAGAGTTAACTAATAAGGGGCATTGTTGAAAGTTCATGAGTTTTCCAATCGTCGTTCATTTCATCTTAAAAACACTCCAAAATTATAAAAAGCAAATCTCTAATATGCCCAAAAAATAAAAGAAGAGAAAAAATTCAATGCCCAAAATATTATATTCAATCATAGTAGGAAATTTAATTTATGTAATTATCGCACGTTAAACTCGTCACATGACAAAATTCTTGCGCACTAGAACACTTTTAAGTAAGGTGCATCATTTTCCCCAATCCTTTAAAGCTCTCCCCATGGCCATACATTTTTCTGTCCGATTGTACAATTTTTTATTGAATGGAATACTAACATATAGTATAACTTTTATTGAAGGAAATCTCGAAATATAGTATAGAGTGGGAATCTGTGGGAAAGCCTTACCAGCTAATATTGTTGTAAGGTCCAATAAGTTTTAAGTAAATTATCCACTTATTAAATATTTTTATAATAGTTTTGTTATTTTAAAAATAAGTGAATACTTTTATATGTGTTTCTATGGTTATTCATTGGGCCCTTCTAACAGATTAGTTTCCAATCGTATAAGTGTTGCATGTAAGTTGGTTGGATGACTTTTAAGTCATGGTTCATTTTGGTCTTTTGAATTAAGTTCCCCCTATTAATATCCCCATGTTATGATAGACTATTTCTAAACTGACATGGGAGTGCATGTTTGATTTAGAAACATACATTTCAAAAAGATCAAGGAAGCAGCTAAAGAAACGTTCAACTGGACTCGTGATCAAATCATTGTACAATTGAGCCACGACAACCACCTTAAAATTTTTATTTGATAATATATTCAAGCATTATATACTTGACTCAGCCCCTGAATTATTACATATAACGAGCGTGCAAAGTAAAAACTTGGGAAATCTTTGGTGCAACACAAAAAATTTCATATTTTCCTCCACCTTCAATTTAATTGGCCCTAAAAATTGACATGAAATCATGATCCGATGGGTCATTAAATAAGCCAATCAAGCTCAAGATGGAAAAAGAAGGGAAATTTTCAATAGTGGATACAACATTACTCTAAAAACTTGGGCTAAAATTAACATTCCAATTTAATTTCCTATTGGACTCTAGGAAGAAGAAGTTTGATTGTCTTTCATTTTATTTACTTACATTTTTTAATCTATTGGTTACTTTAAATATTTTTTACTCTCTTAAATAATTATTGATCGGCTTTCTCCTCGGTCCTAACCATGGATCTTGAGATTCTCATCTCTTATTCACCCCTTTACGATTATCTCATCATTTTTAGTCCTACTTAGTAGTCAATCTTTGTAAAACCCAAAAATTTTATTTATTTTTAAAGGGTTTGGTTTTCGGTTGAACCGACAAGTGTGGGAAGTTAGAGTTGAACTAATAGGACTAGTCTCTAGGACAAGGGAGAATTTTGAGCGTTTCACTGTATAAAAAAGTACTTGTTGGAGAATCATGGATCAACTCCTTGTCAATCTTGTTTCATTTCATCATAAATGACAAATTCACCGACTTTTCACTCATTCAACTTGCATAAAAGACCTATTCTTCACACTCATTCATTATTTTCTTTGTTTGTTTCCAAATTATCCATTTTAATTTAAAATTTCTAGCTTGATTATGGTTGACCAAGTTATATTTTGTTTGGTTGTGAAAATAGATGTAGATATTGTTGTTCCCCAAATGCTAGATTCTATCGGGGTAAGAGTATTTGCAAGACAAGCTTTATTACAATCTTGGATGAGGCGAATGCCAATTGAGTGAGGAGGTTAAGTATTTATGAATAAAGGGGAAAGTGTTTATGATGTAGCTAAAGGTTAAATAAAATACCTCCTTCCATGCCTCCGAGTTTATTTGTTGGGTTTCCCTCACCTATTATCATTAAAAAACTCAATAAGTCAATTTTTTGACTTTTCGTTTATTAGACTAATGATTGAAATTTCGTAACAAATATATGATTATGTCTTTTGCTATAAAAGTTTAATGAAATGACTTTTTAATTTTTCTCATATTCTTTTATATAAAAGAGAATTCTGTTGATGTTAAACAAAATATTTTTTGAGAGCACATTTGGGTCATAAAGGAGAAATTTAGAGAAAATTTTCATCATCTTAAGTTGTAGTTTAGGGTCATAATCTAAGGTGTAAGTGTAAAACCCGTGACTCGAGCAGGGTTTTACGTTACCGAACCAGTCGGTTCGACCGTTGGTTCGAGTCGAGTCAGTTTCATGAACCGCGTGCTGAGTCGAGACCAGCCGTGAGTTATGAGTGATGAGAGTCAGGTGTACCTGAATATATGATGATAACGTCGAGAAGATGGTGAGATATGAGTTATCTGAATATATGAAAGTATGAAGTATTTTTTCTTTTTATATGTTTGATCGTAGAAATAGTTTTAGGCCGAATAACGCATTAGGACGCGTTGTATTATATTCGGGTGGGTTAGTAGTTATAGAGTATGCCATTTGGAAGTTGTTGTGTTTGTTTTAGTTTATGGAATTTTTCCATATTTTTCTAGATTTTTTAGGATTTATTACGAACTAGTTATTATTTTGACTTGAGTATGAATCAAGTCAATACTTATTTACGAAATTGCCATTGGGCGTGTTTTCTCCTTTCTCCGACACTTTTACCCTCCCAAAACCCTCGCCGCCCATTGGATTGCCGATGCCGCCGCTGCCGACGCCGCACGGCCGCTGATCAACGCCGCCCCTCCCCGCAGTGCCGTCGCCGTGCCGCCCCGACCAACCCCAGCCACCGTCTCGCCGCCACGACGCCGGAATCGCCCCACGAAACCACCTCGGCAGCCGCCACTCGAGCCGGATTCTGCAGCCGTCCGGGCCGCACCGCCGCCCCTGTGGCCCCGACGACCACCCCCTCGCCGTCGCCGACATTTCCCCCACCATCCCAAGCGCCGTCGAGGCCGGCCGGAGCCCCGATCGGAGCACGCCGCCGCCGCCGCCCATTTTGACACCGCCGTCGACGGCCATCGCCGCCTTGGCTGCCTTGTTTGACACCACTATCGGACCAAGCTCATCAAGCTGGTGCCGATAGACCCCTAATTGCCCTGTCTCGAATCATCGCCGAAAAACCGTTGGAATCCGCCGGAAAACCGCCGACACTTGCCGAAAAACCGCCGGAACCGCCGAAAAATTGGATTCGTGGGAAATTTGCCGGATCATCCGCCGAACGCACCCGATCCAATCTGATCGGACTTCGGATGCCGCTAGGTGCTGAATTCGAGTTTCGAGCCACGAAACGGGATCCCTAGCCGTCGCCGATTTTCGACGACGCGAGGTATAATTTATTTTAAATTAATTATTTGAAAGTTTTGGTTATTAGAATTGCATGCTAGTATTGGTGAATTGTATGTTATAATAATATATATAAATGTAGATTTGATTAAGGATAAAATATGAAATTTGTTTGATTGAGTGGTGTTAAAAATGGAGACTAAGAAACTAATTAGGGTAACTAGGTAATGATCATGATCTAATGCAAACTAGCCTAAGTAGACTTGCTAGAATTGATATAGGCTAATGTGTGTTGATTGATGAGTGATTGTGTTGATTGTGTGTGCATGCTATAGGATGTGTGATTCATCATGCGAGCGTTAGTTTTTAGCTTGATTGTGTAGGTACGGTGTAGGAGCTCGCCGCCTAGGCGCGTGGACCCGTTTGGAGCTTCTACCAGGTCCGTTTAGGACTCGTTCTCTGATTTACGCTACTCTCTTGTGTATTTAATTTATTATGTGTAGGACGAGTTAAGTGGCGTTTTATCGAATCCCACTTAACTCAGGCCATTTAGCCAACGATTTTCTGGATTAATAACCCTCGAGGATGAGATCCCTCGAGTTTGTTTTCGAACTTCAGATCCAGCTCACGTTGCCTTCGGGCCTATTGTATAAATCCCAACCCAGACCTATATATATGTATAGTTTTCGTGTTTTTGTGAGAGACTGAATGAGGGAAATCCGGCTACCGTGCTACGCGAGCGGGCACGTGTGTGTCGACAGTGGGCTCTGGAATGGTGTGCGGGCCGTTTCATTCCCGAGGGATCCTGACAACTCCACCTTTGAGTTCCTCAAACCCGGAGAAGTGTGGAGGTTCACGGGTACTGCATTGCAGCGCATGTCTAGACTTGTGGTTTCAAAGGGTATTGAAGGCGACTGCCTGAGAGTACTTAGCCTTCGTGCTCAAGGCCAGGAGTAATATGGAAGGTGCAGAGGGCGGAAAGGAATGAGATTTGACGCGAGAAGCAATAGAGAAATGGACGAGGCATGAGAATGTGAAAGATAGGGGGATGTTGTCAACCCGAGGGCGACGGCTCCCGTATGTGCCCTGATGAGAGTTCTTGAGGAAGTATATGATTTTCATTCAATATGAGAGTTTGCTCTCCTGTGCCAGATTGATATTAGTTATTTTCCGGGCCGGTAACACTCGTTACTAACGGTTTTTCTATATATATGTAGGTGAGAAATGCGAGGGATGAAAGTTGTCGGGACTGCGAAGGAGCAGCACGGAACCGCGCACACATGTACCTGCCGCGTGTAATTTATAATGACGGTGTGTTATTGCTACTTGAATGAAAATTTCGATGTGTTTGTTTAGATAAATTGCTTGATATGAAATGAATGGATAAATATGAATGAGTAGGGAGCCTTGGAGTTTAGACTCGACTCATGTAAAAACGAATGAGATAATGGTTGAATGTCAGGGTAGATTATTATGTGTTACCGTATTTTTATAAAATAGTATATATTTTCTTTGGGTTTCTCCTTTATTATTTTGTCTGGTCTTTGCTTGCACATCATAGCGTGCATGTAGGACTATGTTAGAACCCACGCATCCCATCCATGCATTTCATGTTTGCATCTCCATCTTGAGACACCGAGGGCAGATCCGGGTCGGCTTAACCAAACCCAGTAGATTAGCGAACGGTTCGGTCGCCGGTGACATTTCCGGGTCGGTTCACGGGTGAGCCGAAATGGGGTGTTACAGTAAGGTTGATCCATATTTCTTTGAGGTGCATGTTAGTTTTTTGAGTTTTCATATATTATTTTTCTCAAGATTTGTAATTTTCAGATCTTATTATTGGTCTGAATTGTATTGAGAGAGTTTTTCAAATTGTATTTTCAATATTTTGTTACAAAAGAGTTTCTTAATCAAAGTTGATCAAGTCGGTTGGTTTTTTTTCTCTAATTTGGAGGAAAATTTTTATCTATTTTTATCTTAGTATCTCCTATTCATCATATATTTGTATTCATTTCATCTTTAGGGGGGGGATATTTTTAGGTTGATTCCGCTAGAGCGTCTATTTTCCAATAGGTAGTATTAGAGCCTTGGTTCTTTCTTTGTGTTTGTCTTAGCTTTGGGTAGTAACCTTTTATGTCAAGATAAAAGATGAGAAATATGTGAAAAAGGTTACCCTTAAGGGTAAATCTAATTGGCCACAAAAAGCAAAACTTTTATAAATACAAGAAAGATCTAAGAGATGGAAAGGTTTTTGACAATAAGGGTGAAGATGTTAAGGCTACCAATGTTGTAATAGAATATGTACTAATCATGCTTAATGATAGAAATGACTGTTTGACAACTATTAATGATATTAGTTGGATGATTGGTTCTAGCGCATCGTTTTATCCTACCCCATGTAAATATTTCTTCATTACTTATGTGACAACTGATCTAGGTGTGATGAAGATGGACAACAATGAAACTTCTCAAATTGTTGGTCATGGTGATGTGTATAGTGTGACCAATTTGGGTTGCAAACTTATTTTGAAAAATGTGTATCATATTCTTGACTTAAGATTGAATTTGATGTTAACATGTGTGTTGGATGATAAAGGCTATGTTTCACAATTTTCATGTGGCTAATAAAAATTTGTGAAATGATTTCTAGTGGTTGCTAAAGGGAAAAAGTGTAGTGGTCTTTATAGGACTACATCTAGTGTAGTTCATGGGGAGGTTAATGTTATATCTACTACTCTCATAGTTGATTTGTGACATAAATGATTAGGGCATATGAGTGAGAAGGGGTTAGAGTTTCTGAAGAAGAAAATTTATCTTCTACAACTTGATAAGACAACACTAGACTCTTGTGATCATTGTTTGATTAAAAAATAATATAGAGCTTCTTTTGTATCCACTAGCAAGAGGAAGACTCATATACTTTAACTTTTATATTATGATGTGTGAGGTCTAATAGAGAAAATCTCTTGGTTTAGCTTCTTAGTTTGTCAATTTTATTGATGATGTTTTAATAAGTGTATAGTGTTACAATTTGAAGAATAAAAATGATGCATTCAATACTTTCAAATCATTTCATGTTCTTGTAGAGAGAGAAACATGAAAGAGTTTAAAATGTTTGAGAAGTGACAATGAATGTGAATATTGCTTTAATGAGTTTTGGGTTTATTATGGCAAACATGACATTCGGTATGAGAAGACTCTTCTCTATATCCCACAACTAAATGAAGTGGCCAAGAGGATGAGCATAACAATTCAAGAAAGAGTTAGATATATATGCTTTCTACAACAAAATTATCCAAAGGTTTTTGAGCCGAAGATGTTTGTACTATTTGTTATTTAATTAATAGGTCTCCTTGTTAAGTATTTAAAGCATACAATACTTACACATGTTTTTAATATAATTTTATACTTTCTGAGTATAAATATTATTAATTGAGTGATATTTTACTTTATTTTTTAGTTAATTGTTATTTTATTAGATATGCTTAATTTTGGTGTTTCAATGCAGAAAAAAATGAAACAAATTAAGTTTTGGAATTGAATGGTTATGATACTTGGCCCCACCCAATGACTATAATTTATGGTGTTCAATAGAGTCAAGGAGTTGGAAATTTAAAGGGTCATCATATAATTAATTAGACTGTGTCGATTTTTGAACACCCTCTTCAAATTCTTGTATCTCCTCTTCCATATAAATGGGTGGTCATTTGTTGTTTGAGATATCTCAACTTTTGGCTTAGAAGTAGTTCAAGTTTTTGTAATTCTTTCCCTGTAAAACCCGTGACTCGAGTTAGGGTTTTACGTTACCGAACCAGTCGGTTTGATTGTTGGTACGAGTCGAGTCAGTTTCATGAACCGCATGCTGAGTCGAGGCCAGCCGTGAATTATGAGCGATGAGGGTCATGTATGCTCAAGTGTACGATGATAACGCCTAAAAGATGATGAAAAATGGGTTATCAAGTATATGGAGGTATGCAGTATTGATTGTTATTTTTATTTGATCGTAGAATAGTTTTAGGCCGAATAACGCATTAGGACTCGTTGGATTATATTCGGGTGGGTTATTAGTTATAGAACATGCCATTTGGATTTTGTTGTGTTTGTTTTATTTTATGGGAATTTTCTATATTTTTCTAGATTTTTTAGAATTTATTATGAACTAGTTATTATTTTGACTCGAGTAGGAATCAAGTCAATACTTAATTACGAAACTGCCATTGAGGGCATTTTTCTCCCTCCCGACATTTACCCTCCCAAAATCCTCACTGCTGTATGCTGCCGCTGCCACCGATTGATGCCGCTCCACCTTGCCGTGTCATCGCCGTGCGCCCCGACCAACCCCGGCCACCGATCGCCAACCGGCGCGCCGCCGCGATGCCATGATGTCGCCTCGGCCGTCGCCACTCCGAGCCAGATTCCACCGCCGTTCGGTCACCGTCGCCGCTGCTGTGACCACCAGTCTCACCCTCTCGCCGTCGCCGACGTTTCCTCCATAATCCCGACCGCCGTCGAGGCCGGCCGTAGCCCCAATCGAAGCACGCCGCCACCGCTGCCCATTTTTGATGCCACCGTCGACGGCTATCACCGCCTCGGCTACCCTATTTGACACCACCATTAGACCAAGCTCATCGATCTGGTGCCGATAGACCCCCTGATTGCCCCGTCCCGAATCATCGCCGGAAAACTGCCGGAAAACTGCCGACACTCCTCGGAAAACCGCCAGAACTGCCGAAAAATTGGATTCGTGGGAAATTCGCCGCATCATCCACCGAACACACCCGGTCCAATCTGATCAAACTTCGGACGCCGCTAGGTGCCGAATTCGAGTTTCGAGCCACGAAACAGAAACCCTAGCCGTCGTCTATTTTTGACAACACGAGGCATAATTTATTTTAACTTAATTATTTGAAAGTATTGATTATTAGAATTGCATGTTAGGATTGGTGAATTGTGTGTTATAATAATATATATAAATGTAGATTTGATTAAGGGTAAAATATGAAATTTGTTTGATTGAGTGGTTAAAAATTGAGGCTAAGAAACTAATTAGGGTAACTAGGTAATGATCATGATCTAATGCAAACTAGCCTAAGTAGACTTGCTAGAATTTATATAGGTTGATGTGTGTTGATTGATGAGTGATTGTGTTGATTGTGTGTGCATGCTATAGGATGTGTGATTCATCATTCGGGCGTTAGTTTTTGCTTGATTATGTAGGTACGGTGTAGGTGCTCGCCGCCTAGGCGCGTGGACCCGTTTGGAGCTTCTACCAGGTCCATTTAGGACTTGTTCTCTGTTTTTATGCTACTCTATTGTGTATTTGATTTATCATGTACATGATGAGTTAAGTGGCGTTTTATCGAATCCCACTTAACTCGGGCCATTTAGCCAACTGTTCTTTTTTTCGGATTAATAACCATCGAGGATGAGATCCTTCGAGTTTGTTTTCGAACTTCAGATCCAATTCACGATGCCTTCGGGCCTATTGTATAATCCCAACCAAAGCCTATATATATATAGTTTTCGTGTTTTCAGTGAGAGATGGAATGAGGGAAATCTGATTGTCGTGCTACGCGAGCAGGCACGTGTGAGTCGATAGTGGGCTCTGGAATGGTGTGCGGGCTGTTTCATTCCCGAGGGATCCTGACAACTCCACCTTTGAGTTCCTCAAACCCGGAGAAGTGTGGAGGTTCACGGGTACTGCAATGCAGCGCATGTCTAGACTTGTGGTTTCAAAGGGTACTAAAGGTGACTACCTGAGTGTGCTCGGCCTTCGTGCTCAAGGCCAGGAGTAATATGGAAGGTGTAAAGGGCGAAAAGGAATGAGATTTGATGCGAGAAGCGATAGAGAAATGACCATGGTATGAGAATGAGAAAGAAAGGGGGACGTTGTCGACCCGAGGGCGACGGCTCCCATATGTGCCCTGATGAGAGTTCTTGAGGAAGTATATGGTTTTCATTCAACAGGAAAGTTTTCTCTCTTATGCCAGATTGATATTAGTTATTTTCCGGGCCGGTAACACTCGTTACTGACGGTTTTTCTATATATATGTAGGTGAGGAATGCGAACGATGAAAGCTGTCGGGACTGCGGAGGAGCAGCACGGAACCGCGCACACATCTACCTGCCGCGTGTAATGTATAATGATGGTCGTTTAATGCTGTGTGAATGATTATTAGAATGTTTTGTCTTGATGAATTGCTTGTTATGAAATGAACAGATAGATGTGAATGAGCAGGGAGCCTTGAGTTCAGCCTCGGCTTAGATGAAAACAAATGAGATAATGATTGAATGTCATGGTAGATTGCTATGTGTTATCGTATTTTCATAAAATATTTATATACCTTTGTTGTGGACAGGTTGGCCCCTATTGTACTTTTAGGGGAAATTTTGTCTATTTTTACGTAGTAGTATATATTTTCTTTTGTTTCTCATTTATTGTTTTGTCTTATTTTGCTTGTACATCATAGCATGCATGTAGGACCGCGTTAGAACCCAATCGTTCCCATTTATGCATTTCATGTTTGCATCTCTATCTTGAGACGCTGAGGGCAGATCCAGGTCGGCTGAACCAAACCCAGTAGATTAGTGAATGGTTCGGTCGCCGGTGACATTTCTGGGTCGGTTCACGGGTGAGCGGAAACGGGGTATTACATTCCCTTTCGTAATGAAAATTAGTTTCTTCTTTATAATGTTTTCTATTTTTATTATGGGGTACTTGTGTATTTCGTTATAGAAAAGAATGGAATTTAACATAATTTAATTGAAGTCATTTCAACCTCTTACTCTTTTATTCAATCGGATTGTTTGAATTATCATGTTCTTAATGCTAATAATAGATTGATCTCATATTTCTTAGATCATGAGGTTTAATTAGATTTTGAGAGAAATTAATTAGATTAATCATTGATAATTCATCATACAACGAGTCTTTTGACTTGCTTATCGTTGTGGTCGGAAAATACACAACACCGTATGCGATTGTAAGGCAAATCTTAATGCAGTATTTTGTTAATTTATCAATTATCACTTAGAGGTAGAAATTGAGGCAAAATAATAGAAGCATGAAGGAATGGGAGCCACCATGTCAAATAGTTATCCTAGATTGATAATCCGAGGGAAAAGAAGATAAGAGTAAGATTGATGAAGATTAATTTTATGTTAAAGGAAATTTAACTCTAGAACGAATTTTATTTGAAATTGAAAATCTTTTTCTTGTTGTTGTTTTACTCTTAGTTCTATATTATATACTATTAACATAAGGAAATTCATCTCTCTGTGGGACGATCTTAAATTTATTATTATATTACTTGTTTTGACGATATATACTTGCATGTCTATGAAATTATTCGAACACTCCTACACTTGCTTTAAGCGGAGATGTTTCAGAAAAAGCTTAGAGTGGTAGGTAAAATACACTCATTTAAAGGTGTTTGTTTGTAAAGCTTTTGTACATATGCCTAAGGAACTAAGGCATATGCTTGATGCTAGGGCTTTGGAGTGCATATTTCTGAGTTATGGGGATGAATAGTTTAGTTTTAGACTTTGAGATTCTAAGGAGAAGAAGACTCTTCAAAGCCATAAGGTGGTGTTTTGAGATAATCAATTGCTAGAGGATTTTGAGAATGAAACCGGTACCCAAAAAGATTCCCTAGATTATGTTGTAAAGGTTAAGACTTCCTCTGATCTTCCAACGGTCAATATGTTCCTGAACAGATTGATGAAGAAGCCATATGTGACATCCCTATTTCCTTGATTAATGATGGTGAAGGTGAGGAGAATGATATTATTAATGATATAGTTTCTGATGTTGTTGATGAGCATATACATGGTGGTGATCAGGTTGTTGATTAAGGGAAAGTTGATGCTAATAGAATAAAATTTGGTAAAATTGTTTAAGTCATCTACGAAGTATCAAAAGTCTATTTATGTGACACTCACAGAAAGTTGTGAGCCTAAAGATTTTAGTGAAGCTATTAGTGTAACACCCCGTTTCGGCTCACCCGTGAACCGACCTAGAAATGTCACCGGCAACCAAACCGTTCGCTAATCTACTAGATTCGGTTAAGCCGACCCGGATCTACCCTCTGCATCTCAAGATGAAGATGCAAATATGAAATGCATGAATAGGAACAATTGGATTCTAACGGAGTCCTACATGCATGCCATGACGTGCAAGCAAAGACAAAACAAAACAATAAATAAGAAACCAAAAGAAATATATATACTACTACGAAAAACGGACATAGTTTCCCTTAAAAGTGCAATAGGGGCCAACCTGTCCAAAACAAGGGTATATAAATATTTCATGAAAATACGATAACACATAACAATCTACCATGACATTCAATCATTATCTCATTCGTTTTCACCTGAGCCGAGTCTGAACTCCAAGGCTCCCTACTCATTCACATTGATCTGTTCGTTTCATAACAAGCAATTCATTCAAGCAAACACATCAAAATTATCATTCACGTAGCGATAACACACCATCATTATAGATTACACGCAGCAGGTACATGTGTGCGCAGTTCCGTGCTGCTCCTCCGCAGTCCCGACAGCTTTCATCGCTCACATTCCTCACCTACATATATATAGAAAAACTGTCAGTAACGAGTGTTACCGGCCTGAAAAATAACTAATATCAATCTAGCACAGGAGAGCAAACTCTCCTGTTGAATCAAAACCATATACTTCCTCAAGAACTCTCATCAGGGCACATACGGGAGCCGTCTGCCCTCGGGTCGACAACGTCCCCCTTACTTTCTCATTCTCATACCTTGGCCATTTCTCTATCGCTTCTCGCATCAAATCTCATTCCTTACCGCCCTCTGCACCTTCCATATAACTCCTGGCCTTGAGCACAAAGGCCGAGCACTCTCAGGCGGTCGCCTTCAGTACCCTTTGAACCACAAGTCTAGACATGCGCTGCATTGCAGTACCCGTAAACCTCCACACTTCTCCGGGATTGAGGAACTCAAAGGTGGAGTTGTTCGGATCCTTCGGGAACGAAGTGGGTTCTCCCCAGCTCCAGAGCCCGCTCTTCCGAGCACACACCCTATCTGAAGGCGTGGCCGTCAGTAACCCTCATTCCATCTCTCACCGAAAACACAAAAACTATATATATATATATATATATATATATATATATGTATATATATGCCTGGGTTGGGATTTATACAATAGGCCCGAAGGCAACGTGAGCTGGATCTGAAGTTTGAAAATAAACTCGAGGGATCTCATCCTTGAGGGTTATTAATCCGAAAAAAGAACCGTTGGCTAAATGGCCCGAGTTACGTGGGATCCGATAAAACACCACATAACTCGTCCTGTACATGATAAATCAAATACACAATAGAGTAGTGTAAAAATAGAGAACGAGTCCTAAACGGACCTGGTAGAAGCTCCAAACGGGTCCACGCTCCTAGGCGGTGAGCTCCTACACCGTACCTACACAATCAAGCTAAAAACTAACACTCGCATGATGTATCACACATCCTATAGCATGCACACACAATCACGCATCAATCAACACACATCAACCTAATCAATTCTAGCAAGTCTACTTAGGCTAGTTTGTATTAGATCATGATCATTACCTAGTTACCCTAATTAGTTTCTTAGCCTCCATTTTTAACACCACTCAATCAAACAAATTTCATATTTTATCCTTAATCAAATCTACATTTATACATATTATTATATCACACAATTCACCAATCCTAGCATGCAATTCTAATAATCAATACTTTCAAATAATTAAGTTAAAATAAATTATACCTCGCGTTGTCGAAAATCGGCGACAGCAAGGGTTTCCGTTTTGTGGCTCGAAACTCGAATTCGGCACCTAGCGGCGTCCAAAGTCCGATCAAATTGGACCGGGTGCGTTCGGCGAATGATCTGGCGAATTTCCCACGAATCCAATTTTCCAGCGATTCTGGCAGTTTTCTAGTGTATGTTGGCAGTTTTCCGGCAGATTCTGGAGGTTTTCCGGCGATGATTCGGGACGGGGCAATCAGGGTGTCTATCGGCACCAGCTCGACGAGCTTGGTCCAATGGTGGTGTCAAATAAGGTAGCCGGGGTAGAGATGGCTGTCGGTGACGGTGTCGAAAACGGGCAGCGGCAACGGCGTGCTCTGATCGGGGCTACGGCCGGCCTCGACGGCGGTCGGGATGATAGGGGAAACGTCGGTGACGGCGAGGGGGTGGTCGTCGGGGTCACAACGACGGCGGCGAATCGACGAGGGAGGGCGTCGCGGCTTGTGAGGCGATTCTGGTGTCATGGCGGCGAGATGGTAGCCGGGGTGGGTCGTGGTGGCACGGCAACTGCACTGCCGGGCGGGGCAGCATTGATCGGCTGCGATACGACGTTGGTGGCGACGGCGGCGACAAGCACAATGGGCGGCGACGGCTAGGGTTTTGGAAGGGGGAAGGTGTCGGGAATGGGGAAAATATACTCTAGTGGCAGTTTCGTAATTAAGTATTGACTCGATTCCTACTCAAGTCAAAATAATAACTAGTTCGTAATAAATTCTAAAAAATTTTAGAAAAATATAAAAAAATCCCATAAAATAAAACAAACACAACAACATCCAAATGACATGCTCTATAACTAATAACCCACCCGAATATAATCCAATGCATCCTAATGCGTTATTCGGCCTAAAACTATTCTACGATCAAATAAAAATAACAATCAACATTGTATACCTCCATATACTTGATAACCCATTTTTCATCATCTTTTAAACGTTATCATCGTACACTTGAGCATATATGACCCTCATCGCTCATAACTCACAGCTGGCCTCATGAAGCTGACTCGACTAGAACCGACTGGTTCACTCCCGTAAAACTCTGACTCGAGCCACAGGTTTTACAATTAGTCACAAGGAGAAGGAAAAATGTGTAAGTGTTATGTGAGAGAAACTAAAGTCATTGTATAAGAACATGACCTATGAGCTTGTGAATATTCCTAAGGGGAGAACAGCCTTGAAGAACAAATGAGTTCATCAATTTAAGAGAAGGTAACTCACAACTAAGGTACAAGGCAAGACTTATGGTAAAAGGTTTCAGACAGAAGAAATGTATTAACATTGACAAAATTTTCTCACGCGTTATAAAAATGTCTTCAATCCATTGCGTGATAGGTTTGGCTGTAAGTATGGATTTAGAAGTTGAATAGTTAGATGTGAAAACAACATTTCTCTATAGTGATCTTGATGAAACAATCTACATAGAACAACTTGAGGTTTTTGTGGACAAAAAAAGATGGTGTGTAGATTGAAAAAGAGTTTATATGGCTTCAATCAAGCTCTGAGAGAGTGGTACAAGAAGTTTGATTTTCTTATGGATAGTCAAGGATATAACAAAATTGTTTCATACCATTATGTATTTATCAAAAAATTTGGGGAGAATGACTTTATCATTTTGCTTCTTTATGTCGATGATATATTAATTCTTGTGCAGGATAAATCAAGAATTGTAATTTTGAAGAAAAGTTTGGGCAAATCCTTTACTATGAAGGATTTGGGTCTAGCTAAGCAAATTTTTGGCATGTCTATTCAGCCGGATAAAAAGGCTAAGAAGATTGGTTATCCTAAGAGAAATACATTGAGAAGATATTTGAGTGGTTAAACACGAAGAAAGTCAACCGGTTGTAATTCCACTAGGAGCTCAGTTCAAATTGAAAAACAGTGATCTAAGTGAAACAGAAGTATATGAGATGAAAGTCTCTTATGTATTTATTGTATGAAGTTTTATGTATGCTATAGTTTGTACTAGACTAAACATAGTGTATGTTGTAAGGGTAGTAAGTAGACATTTATCTATTCTAGGCATAGAGCATTGTCTAGCAGTTAAGTGGATATTGATATATTTGAGAGGTACTTCTAAGCTATGTTTATATTTTGAGGGAGGTAAACCTATATTATCATGTTAAGTTATACTAATGTAGATATGATTGGTGATCCTGACTCTAGGAGGTCTACTTCTGGGGTGGTTGTTACTTTTGGTAGTGGTGCTAATTCTTAGCAGTTCTAATTGTAAAAGTGTGTTTCTTTATCGACAATTGAAGTTGAATTCATTGCAATTACAAAAGCTTACAAAGAAGTTCTATGGTTGAAAAGATTTCTGAATAAAATTGGGGTAAATCAATATAAGTATGAGGTATTTTGTGATAGACAAAATACTGTACATTTGAGTAAAGACTAGTTTTTATTCAAGAAGTGAACACATAGACGTTTGATATCATTATTTTAGAGATGTGTTGGAGAAAAATTGTTAGAGTTGAACAAGGTTTACACTAACAATAATATTTTAGATATGTTGAACAAAAAGTTGGTAACTTTGCCACCAATTATATTTTGTAAAACTTGCGATTTGAGTCAGGGTTTTATATTTAAAACCAATTGGTTCGACCGTTATTTTTGAGTTGAGTATGTTTCATGACATGTGTATTGAGCCGACGCCAGTTGCGTATATGAGCCATGAGGGTTATGCATACCCAAGTATATAATGATAACACCATGGGCATAGCAGAAAAGAATGAGTTATTAGAATATATGAGAGTATGCCAGTTATTTTTTTTATTTTTATATATAGTGGATCGTAGAATTAGTTTTAGGGCGTTAACCGCGTTAGGACACGTTAGGAAAATTTTGGGTTGGTTGTTAGTTATAGAGCATGTCATTATGACATTGTGGTATTTTTTTAATTTTATGGAATTTTTTTCCAATTTTGTGGATTTTTTAAGAATTTTCTACGACTTAGTTATTAATCTTGACTCGAGCCGGAGACGCGTCAAGTCTTATTTATGAGTTTGCCACTGAGCCCTTTTCTTTTCCCCCCGATGCCTTCTTCCCCAAACCCTGATTGCCGCCCTTTTCTTGTCGTCGACGCTGATCGTTGCCGCCAAGCCTCACCGTAGCGTCTTCATGCTGCCCCAACCAGCCCCAGCCATCGTTTTGCCCGCAGCGAGGCCGGAATCGCCACGCCTAGGAGACGCACTAGCGTCATCGATTCCACCGCAGGTGACCGTCGCCGCCACGATTAAGTGGTCGCCTCGACGTCTTCGACCAACCCATGACCTTCCCCTACTGGAATGGAAGCCAGCGCCACCCATCCCTGTCAGATCTCCACACCAGCACTGATAGCCCTATTTTTGCCCTTTTCGGCAAGCCGCCACCTCCGCCGAGCCACGTCGACGTCGTAGATGCATCAGGCTTGCCGAGCTAGTGCCAATGGTACCCAATATGACCACTATCCGGCCAGTAGACACTGCCAGACAACTACAGCCAAAAAACTATTGAAGCCACCGAAAAACTACTGGAACCTGCCAGAAAATCGGATTCGGTGGAATTTACTAGATCTTCCATGGAGCACATCCAGTTGAACTCGATCAAACTTCAGATGCCGACGAGCGCTGAATTTGAGCTCCGAGACGCACGACAAAACCCTAGCCGTTGCCGATTGTCGACAACGAGAGGTATAATTACCTCCGATTTGATTATTTAAACTTGATGATTATTAGCACAACATGCTAAGATTGATTAATTATCATGATAGAGGTTTGACTATAGATGAAGTGACAAGTGCATGATGTGATTAACAGTGAATGAAGGTTAAGTAATCTACTGAGGTAAATCGAGTTTCAGCATGATAAGTGATCAGGACGTAACTTAGAAAAACACAATAAAATTGGTATGAATAGGACGAGTTAGGATTATTCACATTTATGATTATTAATTGTTGATTGTGACGGATGATTATTATGTTATGTGTGATGTTCATTGAGTTTGATGCATCATTTAGTTAGTGTACGTTAGTATTTAGTTTTGATGTGAAGGTATGGAGAAGGAGTTCGCCGCCTAGTAGCGATGACACACTTGTAGTGTGAGATCCCTCAACTTAGTCCCACATCTAATACCTACTAGGAGAAGATCCTGTTTATAAGTGGGAATGGACTAGAGATCTTTAACTTTCGGGGTACCCATTTTAAATAAATGACTTAGCCCATTACGTTGTACTTTGGGTCGGGTCGTTATAGGTGGTATTAGAGTAACCTAGTTCCATGTTAGATAGTGGGCTCGACTAGAGACGTTGGCTAGGCTGCTGGTCACGGGCCAGAAAGGTCATGGGCTGGGGCTAGCAACGGGCTGGACTAGGGACGTTGGCTAGGTTGCCGGTCATGAGCTAGAAAGGTCTTGAGCTGGGGCTAGCAACGGGCCAAATATAGGCATTTCGGGGACGAAAGTTCCTAAGGTGGGTGGATCGTGAGATCCCTCAACTTATCCCACATCTAATACCTACTGGGAGAAGATCCTGTTTATAAGTGAGAATGGACTATAAATCTTTAACTTGGGTTAACCATTTTAAAGAAATGACTTAGGCTCATTATGTTGCACTTTAGGCCGGGTCGTTACAAATGGTATCAGAGCCGACCTGGTTCTGTGTTAGATGGTGGGCTGGATTAGGAACGTTGGTTAGGCTGCCGATCAGGGGACAGAAAGGTCGTGGGCTGGGTTCCGTGTTAGATGGTGGGCTGGATTAGGAACGTTGGTTAGGCTGCCGATCAGGGGACAGAAAGGTCGTGGGCTGAGGCTAGCAACGGGCCAAGTATAGGCATTTCGGGGACAAAATTTCCTAAGGTGGGTGGATTGTGAGATCCCTCAACTTAGTCCTACATCTAATACCTACTGGGAGAAGATCTTATTTATAAGTGGGAATGGACTAAAGATCTTTAACTTTCGGGGTACCCATTTTAAAGAAATGACTTAGCCCATTATGTTGCACTTTGGGCTGGGTTGTTACATGTAGCTTCTATCGGGTCCGTTTAGGACTCGTCTCTATTTTATTCTCTACTCTATTGTATGTTTGATTTACTGCAGGATGGGTTAAATGATGTTTTATTGGATCTCACTTAATTCGGGCCATTTAGCCAAACAGTTTTACGGATTAATAAACCCTTGAGGAGGATGATTTCGAAAACAAGATCCACCACACGTTGCCTTCGGGCCTATTATATAAATCCCTTCTCTGGCCTATATATATATATGTAATTTTATCTAGTTTTCTGTGAGACGAGAGATGGGAAAACCGACTGCATGTACCATGAGCAGATGTCGTGACAATCAAAGCGGGCTCTAGATTAGTGAGATTGATTCGATCTGACCTTCGCTTGAGTTCCTCACACCTAGAGAACATGGAGGTTTATGGGTACTGTTAAGTACAGTGCATGTCTGGACTTGTGGTTCAAAGGGTACTAAAGGCGACTGCCAGAGTACTTGGCATTCGTGCTCAAGGCCAAGAGAATTATAGAGGTAAAGAGAGGGCTTAGGATATACATATAGTCTCGATGGATCAGAGAAAAATGAAATGAGAAAAAATGCCGAAAAAGGCATTAACAAAGCAGACAGTTCGGGATGCTACTGGGTCTGTAGCCTAATGGCTCCTCAGTAGGTGCCCTTCAGAGAGTTCTGATGAAGTAAACGAATGTTTTTCTACCATATGAGAGTTTGCTCTCATAGCCAACTTGTTATAGTTATATTTTGGACCAGTAACAGTTGTTACTAACGTTTTTATACTATGTGTAGGTGACAATCACGAGTTAGATGTGCCAGCCTGGACAAAGGAGTAATGATGTCACTTGCACACACATGTCAATCGATAGAGTAGTTAATATTTTTGTTATGATGTTATTATATTGAGAATGATGTGAAATGCTGAGACATGATATGATGTGATTAAATGCTGAAGATACGATGATAGGACGTAATTGAATGCTAAGACATGATGACAGGATGTAAAACATGAATAGATTGCGCAGTAGAAGCATGGTGGGTTGAGACCCAAGTTTCAGAATGAGTATACTGTAGATTAGATTTCGAGTGAATGAAATTGCTGATATATAAATATATATTTGCATATGTTGATTTTGATAGGGTGGCCCCTAATTGCACTTTTGAGGAGAGATTCTGTCCGTTTTATTTTTAGAATTTCTATTGATTTATTGTAATTATTGTTGGCGTGTAATTTAGTTATATGTTATTCATGTAGTATCATATTAGCATTCTGAGCATTTATCCATGTATGGCGAGTCGTATCTTCATCTGAAGACGCGAAATTAGATTTGCATGAGTTGGGTTCGGGTTAGCCAACCTAACCGGGGCCTGTAATATGCCATTCGGTTCACGAACGTGAACCGGATTTAGAGTGTTACATATTTAGTTAACTCATGGATTCATGAAGGGGATGATTTGTTTGGTTTCCCTCACCCATTCACATTACAAAACTCATTAAGTCAATTTTTTGACTTTTCTTTTATCACATTTATGATTGATGTGTAATTATATTATTTTTTATAGAAGTATAATGAAGTAAATTTTTTAATTCTACTCATATTGTTCTTTATAAAAGAGAATTACTTTGATATTAAATAAAACATCATTTGAGAGTTGTTTAGCATTGACTCATAAACGAAGAGTTTTGGAGAAGTTTTTTATTATCTCTAAGTTAAAATTAAAGGTCGTGTTCTAAAGTGTAATGTTAATTTATATTTCTTTGAGATATATATTATTTTATCAAGTTCTTATATATTATTTTTTTTAAGAGTTATAATTTTTATATCTTTTTATTGGTCTAATTTACGTTGAGAGTTTTTCTCAAATTATATTTTCGATACTTGATTGTACGAGAATTTTTTAATCAAAATTGATTAAATAAGTTATTTTTTTTAATTTTGAGGGAAATTTTTATCCTTTTTTCGTTGGTGTTTCTTATTTTATCATATATTTGTATTTATTTTATCTTTTAGAGAAAATATTTTCTAGGTTGAAAGCCAATTTTGTAACAAACTGTATTAAAAAAAGTTGGAAACCTAATATTTGGATTTTAAAACCCTGTGTTCGTCATATTATAGATCTATAGTACGTCTTAGAGTTACTTAATTTCAAACATTCGCCTAAAAATAAGCGACACAAAAATGATGGGCGAGTGAATTAGATGAGTTAAGGGGGCTGGGTGGAGTCAGTAGTGGGGGAGGGATGGAATTCTAGGCGAGGCTTGGAATTCGTGGGGTGAAAACGTGGGAAATATCGGGATATGACGAGAATCAAATTCCTCGACTCTCTTCTCTCCTCCACCATCGCCGGCGTCGGGATCCTTCTTCACCTTCCCCTTCGCCTTTGCCCCGTTGTTTGTTTTAATGAATCCCATGGCGGGGCCTTTCTTTCCACGATAGGCCCCGCCTTCCCACCTCTCTTTCACTCTGCCATCTTCTTTCCTCACTAGTCTAACTAAGGCCGCCCGACGACGAGGCGACGGAATCGGGTAGCTTCATTTGTTGGCAGGTGAGGTTGCTTTTTTACTGGCTTTTGCTTGAATTTAATCATATGTATATGTATATATATTTCCCATTATGTCGTGATGCTTGTATTGGGCGGGCGCCGCATCGGGCTGGACTATTTTTTTACATTCCCGTTTTCTAAGGGTTTCTAGGATTAGCATACTCTGTTCGAAAACCTATGCACCCAACTGTTTCAGACTCGTGTATTCCTCACTGCGACTCCTGTTGTGATTATGGTCCGTAAAATTGCTTTAATGGGAACAAATTGGTCATAGATACTGCTCTGGTTTTGCCGGGTAATATTGCTGTTTGCTTTGTCTTTCCCCTTTTATATGTCTTTGGGTTTCATCTGAAATAAGGGGGACTAATTCAGCTCCTGCAACTGCAATGAGCATGTTTGTACAAATTAAATCATAATAACGAAATTTTGCAAAGACTACCAGTTCTGCTGTAAATTATGGTACAATCCGCACCTCTTTTCATCGAATTTAGTTCATAGACGGTGTGTCCTTTTAACTTAATTTCATTTGAGAAAAAATGCAGATCTTAGGTGTACCAGGATGGCCCCGCCACCACTGCCAAATGCATGCTCCGATCAGCTGGCCGTTTTGCAACTTCAGAAGTGGGACTTGACTCAATTTCAGGTCAAAATTTCAGACTACTCGGAAGCTTTTATCTCCCCATCGAGGAAGATGCTACTGTTGCATTCTCGCTGGTCTGAAGCCTTGCTCTTACCTTTGAATGGTGCGGATATTTTAAGCCATTTTTCTTACTGTTTTCTAGGTTATTGCATTGGCCTTACCATATTTTATCAGGAAATTCTTCCAGCCCCCATTTTGAATATATGGACTCGAGAAGGATAGAACCACAGTTTCATGTGCCAGTCACTTCTAAACCCGGCAACACATTTTCACATGGAAGCAAACATCCAAAAATCAAGAAACATGGGTTCATTTCGAATGCAAAATCTTTGGTCTGGGCTCATTGTGGAGATGTCTATAATCATAACGAGAATGCTGTGTTTGAGGAACTTCTTCTCGTAGTGGGCGATCATCGTCTTGTCATTCATGGTTTTTGTAATGGCAACCCCAACTCTGAAAGGATTGGGACTGCTCATGAAGGAATGGAAGGTTGTTGGGTTGAGTGGGGTCCTTCAGCCACTGCTTTGAATGAAATTTACACAGAGGGTGCTCCTGGTTATAGTAGTGAAAATGAAGAATATGTTCCAGGCGGTAATACATCCTCAAAGAAATGGCTGAAGTCATTTTTTACTCAAGTTGAAACTGAAGAGTCTGAGGGAGATTTTACAGTTAAGTTTCCCACAAAATCATCTTTTCCCACTCATGCAGATATCGTTTCATTTGATGTTTCAATGGAAGATACAGTATTCTTGAAATTTATACACCAAGCTTTATCGAGGGTCAATGACAAGGAAAATGAGAGCCCAGCTGAAGGTGCTAGACCAGAGTTGGGATTCTTTAAGCCATGCATCAGTATTGAAAGTTTTCCTTCAAAGCTTTCTCTAAAATTTTCCCAAGTGTTTTCCAGCTTAACTCATGGCCGAATTGGCATGACAATAACATTGCCACGTTCTGTTATTGATGAGGATGCACAAAATGTAAGCACGATTATAGTGATAGTTGTTGCTGTCAACTGGTGGGGAATGGAATTGGTTTGTGCTGTCCAGCTTCCAGATTTTTTCTCCAGTTCTGGTAAACAAATTGAATGGTCAGATTTTAAGTTCTCAGATGATTTACTAGTCTGCCTTAGTACTTCGGGCATAGTCTTTTTCTGGGATGCAGTAAGTGGGCACTTTGTCTCTAATATAGATGTTTTGTGGTATGTTGGGTTAAAGTTAAGATCAAATCCAGCGGGCTTCAAGGATAGTTGTTTCGTAGAGACAAATTGTAAATTGGATAATGTGGAGTACTCTGGTGGAAAAGAAATCTTTAGAAGGTTGCTGGTGTCTTTTCATTCTTCACTCTTGGCTGTAGTTGATCAATATGGTGTATGCTATGTGATATGTGCAGATGACTGCATTTCAGAAAAGCTTTACTCATTTAACAAGTTCACTCCTCATTTTCAACATTGTGGATTTGGAGCTTTATCCCCTTGGGTAGTTGCTGGCTCTGAGATTGGATGCCAGAAAATATTATCTGATATATCGAATGATCAGATATTAGGCATTTCATCAGGCACAGGGTTATTCACAGTTCAAAGAGATGATATTAAGCTTCTGAAAATGAAAAAGTGGCATATCCAGGATAAAGGAAATGTTTGTAGATATAATTTTTCTGCTTCAAACAATTACTTGAGATCTCCTTCACATGTACATTTAAACCCCTTGCGTAAAATAATTCTTTTGAGAGATGTCTGTGGTGCTTCTTCACCATGCTGTTTCTCTCCTTTTGGCATTACTCAAGCCATAAAAATGTTCACAGGAAAAAATCCTGGTGCTCTAAAACTCATTCACACATCCTTGCATCCACAACCTGTAGTTGTTGATGATTTGTGCTTTAATGCACGTGTTTGTTCTGGAAACTTTCTTGAGCTTCGTCAGGAACATGTTTTTAATGCAGAAGCAGTTGTTTGCTGCCATCAAGGATGCCTGTACTTGGCATCCCACGATGGACTATATGTTGTACTGCCATCTTTTCCCATTGCATCATCAAAGCCTGTGCTTGAGTCAATTGATTATTTGCAACCATCCATGAGCACAGGTCTGAAAGTTGATGTGGAAAAACATTTGGGAGGAGCAAAATCTCTTGGGTTGCTTGAGCCATTGGTGAAGGAAATGTTGGAGAGGGTGATACTTTTTGAAGGTCCAAGAATGGCAGATCAGTTGTGCTTACTGAATGGTGAGATCTCTAAATTAATAATGTTGATAGAATTTTATAGTTTTTTATTTATGTATTTTTTTTAGTTTTAACTTTTTAGTTGTTGAATGGGAAAGATATCATGTTGATTGATGATGTTTCTTGTTCTTTTCTTTAGTTGAGATTTTTGGAAAATGGACATTTTAATGCAAATATATTTGATCTTTTCATGCTTACTGCTCCAAAATGCAAAACTTTTGACAGGAAATATTTGTCATGACCTTATCACTGCTACTTGTTGTATTCTCTCAAAGGGGCAAAATTCTAATACAGCCCTTGCATCTTTTATCCATCTATGTCAATTTTCAACAAATTTTCTCCGTCAGACTACCATCTTTGCTTTATGAAACATGCCTAAGCCATATAGACATTCTTTTCTGGTGATTCTTCTTCTCTTTGGGCAGAAATCATTTGAGCTCTTGCTTTCCTTTACAATCATGAACTAATTGAGTGAAAATCACTATTGTAGTGGTCATCTGTGTGATTCTGTTTGCTATTTTTTTATCAATTATTTTCTGCGTTTGTTATGTAATATCCTGACCAAGGATCTGATTATTTGTTTCTCCATTCTTTACCATAAATGAGTTTCTACCCTCTTTTAATCTTACTTAAGCGTCTCACTATCTTTTGGATGTCTATAATTATGTTAGGTTTGGAGTTGAGGGATGCTCGTCTGTGTCGCCTACAGTTGGCATTGTATTTTCTGAAAATGGAAGAGATTGATCAGTAAGAACCCATTTTATATTTTTGCAATTTTCATATAGAATTATTTTCTGTTTCCTTGAGAATGAATGAAACACAATACGAGCTATCATCATAATGTTGTTAGATTGTTGGAAACTTGCAATGAGTTGAGTTCACCTTAACTTGGGCTTGACTAATGTGAAGAAACCTGAGCATGGCTTGGCGCATGGCTTGGCATGTAAAAGTTGCAGCTCGGTCTCTAATTTGCTCGGGCTTGGGCTTAGTATAACTTGGCTCAATCTGATTGTACTTCATTTGGGTCGGTCCACATTAACTATAGTTAGACTTGGCTTAGGATTTGAGCCTGCCACCTCTAATTAGGCGAGCAGTCTTCTAACTAATGTAGCTTGCCCAATTCTGTGATCTTTCATGATGTTTTCTTAGACAAGTAGTTTATATAACAACCATTTCCTCACTTTCTTACAAAGCTTGAACAGAAGTAAGCCGAGCTTGAGGCCAGCTTGGGCGCTTAGCTCCATTTCCTCACCTTCTTATGAAGCTTGAATAGAAATAAGCCAAGCTTGAGGCCAGCTTGGGCGCTAACTAAGGAGCCAAACTAAGCCCGGGATTGGACCCAGCTGTGGCCAAGCCATTTGGGTTCGTTGCCATCCCTAGATATGGGGAAGATAACATAAGCATCGAGATTGCTTGTGACATTTTTTGGTTATCGATTATATATTTTTATCTGGGTTTCAAGGGACTTGTGCATAATACTTCTTAATTTTTGTTTTGACATAAACCTAATAAATGGAATTGAAACAAGAAGACACTTTGATAAATATAGGCTCCAGGGATTTTTTTTTAAAAAAATCTCTTATGGACATAGTTTTTTTGTTTGGAGGTTGAGTGGAAAACCTGTTTATAGTTTTTTTGGTTTGGAGGTTGAGTGCAAAACCTGTTTATAAAGGTTTGTAGAAACCTATGCGATTTTTATTTTTATAGAGTGAAATATCTTTCTCCCGATCTTTACCTCTATAGATTGAGATACCTTTTTCCTGGATTTTCTATGATTTATTTTGATGGATTGTGACAATTTGAGGATCTACATATTCATATTATGGACCTTGTTTCATTATTTTATAAAACCCGTTGAACAGTTTGTTGACTGTTAATATTAGTTTATGTCAACTATATTGAGGATTTTTTTGCAATATGTTATTCTTTTTGTCGTGCAGATCCTTGAATATGCTTGTTGATGTCAATCTTGCTGAAGAGGGGGTGCTAAGGGTGGTTTTTGCTGCTGTTTACCAGCTTTTCTCCCGAGCGGGTAGTGATAGTGGAGTAGCCTTGGCATCAAAGTATGGAAAACTACCTTTTTCCATTTGACTTTGTTATAATATGCAGTCTTTTGACAGTCCTCCATTTTCTTCCGGGTCAACTAATTATTCCCATCCTTGGGTTGTTTCTGCAGACTCCTTACCTTGGCTTCCTGTTTCGCAATTAAAATGGTCCGTTACTATGGATTGTTGGAGCATAAAAATGGCAAAAGTATGTTTTTAGTTGGCGCAAAAAATGCAAGGATGTTTCCTCTTGAGTCATTCTTTGCACGCAGAAGGTTTGAATTCGGTGACTTGAGACAGCTGAAGGAGATGTCTTACTATCTGGAGGTCATCAGAAATCTGCAATGTCGCCTTGGCACCAAATTTGGCAAGCATGTTTCAGGATTGGTATTTTCTGGGTTGGATTAGATCTTGTTTTAGTTTTATACTGGGAAAGATATTTCAATTGTAGATCCATAGTTTTCACAATACACATAATGCTACACAAGTAGTATCTTGTCCCATAGCTCTTTTGATTATTTGGAAAGGGTGAACAGAGATGACTGTGTTAAAATCATTATTTAGCAATTGAGATTGCTGCATGCGATTGTGATGCTTGTTTTCAGGCGTTCTAAAATGGTTTCAACAATGACATGGTATACTTCATTGCAGGTTGATGAGAAACAAAGCCTCTCTCTTCTAGATTACAATAATTTACCAGAGGCAGATGGTTCTGTGATTGTTAAAATAGACTCAAAGTCCAATTTATTGGGATCTCAAAATCAAGGGGAGCTGACTTTTACTAAATCTGACACTCTTCAAGCACCCAATCTCACTTTGGATTTTCGTCCCTCGGACTATTTGGATTCTCCAAATGCTTCTAAACAGATTATATTACATGAGCATCGACGTGGAGAATTGCTTAATATGAGAGTGCTTGCACTGGAGACTCCAAAAGATATGATTGCACGTTGGAGGATTGGAAATTTAGACTTCAAAGCCATTGTTAGAGATGCGCTGCAGTCTGACCGTCTTCCTTTGGCAGTCCTTCAGTTACATCTTTATTATTTACAAGAAGATGATTCCCGGAAAGAACCACATGATTACTTTAGCGAAATTTGTGATATTGGAAGATCTATTGCTTATGATCTTTTTTTAAAGGTACACAGTAATGAAAGCTTTACATGTTTCTAAATTAGTTCTCTTTCCTAAAACAGTTGTCTTTCAACATTGTGTTAGGGAGAAACTGGCCTGGCTGTTGCTGCTCTTGAAAGACTTGGAGAGGATGTTGAGGCCACTCTTCGCCAGCTGGTTTTTTGTTCTGTGCGGAGACCACTTCGAAAGCAACTTGAGGAGGAGATGATTAGACGTGGATACCTAAGGCCACATGAACGGGATATGTTGGAGAGAATATTACTAATTGAGGTGAATTTTCTATTTCATGTATCATCTTCTTGATTTATTACTATAAAATTGAGTAATGCTGATATTAAAACCTTATGGCAACTTTATTATATTGTACAACGTGATACTGTAAGATGAACATCTTGCTACTGTATGTGTGATAAAAGTTAATAACTTGAGTTAGGTAAACATGTTGGAAGGGGTTGGATATGGATTTGTATGCATAATTATTAATCAATAATGATCATGATTTTACCTTATTTTTCAAAGAGGTTATATCCAAGTAGCAACTTCTGGATGACATTTGGGAGTCGACAAAAGCTGTCCAAAGAAAGCCCTGCCTCCTCTGATTTTCAACAGCCAATAGAAGATGCTCTGCAATTTCACTGCTCCATGAACGTGGACAACTTCACCATTGAATGTGGAGATATTGATGGGGTTGTTTTAGGTTCCTGGGTGAGCAGTGATGAGACAAATTCCCGTCCCATTGCTGATGAAGAAACTGATTTCCATATTGGCTATTGGACAGCTGCTGCTGTCTGGTCTGATGCTTGGGATCAGCGAACCATCGATCGAGTAAGTTATTACCTCATTCCTCATTTTCTCCATATACATTGCAATTAATTACTTTTTAAAAACTTATTGATATTTTTAATCAATATGCAATACCAGGGAAGTGACACTAGTCATTTATCATTTTTCATTTCTCTTTCCTGAGAGTTGAGTCCAATTTTTTACTTATTATGTTGTGAAATGTACTCTGCAGCAATTAATGTATATAGAACTAGGTTCTGAGAATGCAGAATTATCTTTATTCTTCCACCTGATACGGAAATGGTCTCAGGGACACGGATTCTAAAGAGGATCCATGTGACTACGAAGAAGAGTAGAAAAGACATGCACTTTTGAAGTATGTTCTAAATATTGTTGCCTTCCATTGTTTGACCTTGGGGTGCTTTTGCAAGGTTAGAAACCTGGTTTAGCAGCTTAGCGATAGCACAACCAAGTCTTTGACATCCCTATGGTACTAAAGTATGATGAAACAGTCTCTCTTGAGACCTAACCTCACCTTGTGCCTGAGCATAGCACCATAAAAATTTATTTAAACTTCACTTTTTGCCCCTTACAAAAGAAAGAAGTAGATTCATATTACAGACAACATGAGAAAGAATATACTATAAACTGCAAGTATTTCTTATAGGCCACAGAAGCAAATTGTTTTGATAGAGTTATGAAAGCTTGGCTTGAATTATGAATAGACTAAGAACAATGACAGGAGTAGGACAATTCAATACCTTTAGAAGGACCATGTAAAGCTATGTGATAAAGCAGAAGTGAAACATCTGATGGATTTCCTCTCTTGAATATTGTCTGTTCTTTCAACCATTTTATAAATGCAACATGTATTGACCTTCGACTTGTTTGCGTGTGTTATGCTTTTTTGTTTGGCATGTGCAATGGAAACTAGAATTGTGCTTGACTGGTTAATTTTTTTTTCCTATATGGATGCCAATATTTGTATTTGTCATTCATATGGCTCTAGAGAAATCACTTAGTGCTGTAAGTTTAGTCATTTGTGGTTGCATATGAGCAATATTTTCATTTTATTAATTATTGATTTCTATCTAGGCTCCAATAGCAAGTGCCAAACTTGTAGCATTTCATTGAAACTTGGTATATACGGTCTAGATAGATTTGTCAAAAAGTATGTGATGCATAGCCATGCAAGAGCACAAATCCTCATGCCACCTCAAAATATAGAATTGTGCACTATCTGGAAATATTACAAACGGAGGCTTGTGTATAAATTATATAATAAAATTTATGGGGAAATCCATTATCTGTTTTCAATAATTTGTTCATAAAAGCAGTATGCTGAAATTTACAAAAAGAAAATGTTTATGGTGAGAAAAGTTTCCTCTTCGACTTTTGTCAAATCATAATTATTGTGCGATAATGAAAGTGTCAAGCATTTGCTTACGACTTTTTACTATTTCACAGATATTGTTGGATCAGCCTTTCGCTGTGGGGGTTCATGTACTTTATGAATCTCAATTTGAATATTATTCATGCCATAATAACTGGGAAGAAATATCAAAGCTATTGGACATGATTCCTTCTACTGTATTATCTGAAGGGAGCCTGCAGCTAAATTCAGAAAGTGTATATCTTAAGAGAAAATTGGAGACTTCTAATGATTTTTCTGATCTTGATTATTTTTCTCCTGATGGGAAGTTGTCTGCTGCTTGCATGCATGTATTTAATGTTAAAATTTTTACAATTTCTGTCAGTAATATGTGTTCCCGATGGCTTAGATCCCTTGTTGAAGAAAAGCTTGCAAAATGTTTTATTTTCACAAAGGATTACTGGGAAGAGACCGAGGATGTAATATCACTACTATCTCGCTCTGGATTTCTCACAAGTGAAGCAGAGTGTTATGACCATGCAGTTAGTACTTCTTCAAGAACTGTATTGGGTTTCAGGGAAAAAATGGAATACCATCAAGATACGTTGCAAACTTTGCATGAGGTTATGGTGAATCACTGTTCAAGATATGATCTGCCAAGTCTTCTGGACTTGTATCTAGACCATCATCAAGTGAACTTGGATAGCAATGCTCTTGCTTTATTACTTGAGGCTGCAGTAAGTTTTTTATAATCCTATACTTAACTTATTACCGTACATTATTGCTTCTCTTGTTGCTTGGCTTCTCATAATCACATATTTCATTGTTGTAGTATCCCCTCATCCTGCTTCTTTTCCTTGGCACTAATTTGTTGTTGCATGAGATTTATGAATGTTTTGTGGGAAAATTGGAAATTAGCTAGTCTGGTCAATCCTCTCACTAAGTGTTATATATGTACTTTTTGGTTGTTCTAGTCCCTCTCGTTTACTTGTGATATTTATATTCTTGTTTATTTGTGGTGGTAGTCGGTTGAAATAAGATTACTTGTCCGTGATGTTAAACATTTGTTTTTCTTTTCAGGGAGATCGTCATTGGACAAATTGGCTTATTCTGTCAAAAATAAAAGGCTGCGAGTATGAGGCGTCCTTTTATAATGCCAGAAAAATTGTCTCTCATAACATGATTTCTAGCAGCAAGATTGTTCGTGATATTGATGACATTGTGCAAACTGTGGATGACATAGCTGAAAGTGTTGGTGAAATGGCTGCATTAGCTACTCTTCTTTATGCTCCCATTCCAATCCAGAATTGCCTTTGCGTTGGAGCTATCAATCGGCATTCTAATTCTTCAGCAAAGTGCAGACTGGAGAACATAAAACCTGCTTTACGGAACTTCCCTACACTGTGGCGAGCTTTAGCATCATCTCCAAGTGTCACAAAGGCCACAACTTCACATGCTAAATCTAAAAGTTGGTTCTGTTTACTTAAATATTTCATTTTTGATAATTGTGTTATGCTCATGATACTCATACATTGAATTCTGCACTTTGTGTTGATTTTGCAGTGTTTGGACACTCAGCTCAAACAGATTATTTGAATTGGAGGCAGGCTATATTTTTGTCCGCTGAAGGCGATACTTCGCTGATGCAAATCCTTCCTTTTTGGTTCCCAAAGCCTGTTCGAAAATTGATTCAGATTTTTATCCAGGTAGCTCGGTTGTCCCCATCTAGTTTGTATTGATTTATGTCAAATACCTTTGGAGTTTGGCTGTAAGAAATGACTTCCTATGAGTGCGAAATACCTAGCGATTCAACTGTAAGGGAAAGAAAGGTTATTGGTCGACCTTAAGAGCATTTGAAAGGCATCTATCTATAAAAAATATGCTTAACTTTCATGGAAGGTATTTCTAGTCAAATTAAAAACTATTAAAGATATGTAGGGTCATATTAAAGCGAAAATCAAATGCATATCTTCCACCAAATGCTTAGGAATATATACAAGAAATGTGCTTTTAGTACCATGAAAGGATACTCCTCAATTAAGAACCATTAGAATAATTTGTCGGTCATATTGAGAAGCCAAAAATTGTAACCGCAACTTCTACAATGAGGTCAAATGAAACAGAATTATCAGTAATTATGATTTATATTGTACCCTAAATAACCTCTTTTAAGTGCTTTGTGTCTGTGGTCAAAGGCAAAGATAATTATTGATTTAAATGTTTCCCATCGCATTGCCAGTGGATAGCTGACATGGAGAGCCACCATGTGGTGCTCTTGTGATCAACGTTTCTTGTTGAAAGGTAATCAATTGGGTGCTTAATAGTTGGGTGTAACAATAGTAGACCAAAATGAACTTGGATGGAGTCTTTTTTTAAAAGACATGGACTTTCACCTTGAGCCTTGATATACTTTACGATCATGTGGAATGATGAAATAGAATTCAAGTCCACTGGCCGGGACAAGATGAAAGAAGGAGAATAGTATTGTAATGACTCGATTCTGAATGCAATTTGAAGGGTCCCTTAATCACATTTTTGTGCAAATGATATCTTAGTTAGTATTAGATATGAGACTATCATCTTTAGAAGTGGTTAACTAAGTTGAATATCTATAAGCAAATACCCACTTTTATGCCCATTATCACCTTAGTTGGTATTGGATGTGGGACTATTCCATCTTGTTTTGGAGATTCATCTGTACAAACTTATTAGCAAACCTTCTTTCTGATACTAAAAACATCTAAAATGATTTGAACTTGCTGTGACTACTTTTCTTTAATTGCAAAATATTTTGTTATTGCCATATTACAGGGCCCTCTAAGATGGAATTCGCCATTGGGAGCATCAGATTCCAGAGATGTCTTTGCTTACAGAGGAGTATATTCTAATATTTTTGGAAATCGTAGTGCTGAGGGTAGTTCTGTATCCTGGGAAGCAGCTATTCAGAATAATATCAAAGAACTGTACGCTTCTTCTGCAGAGGTATGGTTTTGCTATGTTTAAAGAATGATGGTTTTGGTGTCTGCCTTCCATGGTACAGAGTGGAAACAAAATTGGCAATTTCTGGATATGTAGTGGTTTGGTTTGTGATATTCATTTTCTGTAATTTGTCCTCGTTCACTTTTCTCAGAGAATTTTAAATGAACTTGTTAGCCCTAGTTATTAGAATTTTCTTTGATTGTGACTGAAGAGGGTCAGATGAGAAAGTGGTTTTCATTGAAAATTTTACTTTCCTTTCTGCAACTATCCAGATTAGTTTATTTTGATGTGAGATATCTCATATAAAATTAAAGAAACTTGAAATGGGACAGAAGATTCCACATAGTTTGATCAGTGACCACATCAATTGTCTTTGGTAAACTGTGATCTTTTATGCCTCTTTGTCAAATGAAGGATCCTTTTCTAGAATGCTGGTAGCTTCTTACTTCTTGTTGTAGGATTAATTATGGATTTATGATTATGGTATTTAAAGTGTGAACATGTTAAATTACTCAGTATTTCTCATTTATTACCTTATTCTGTTTTTAGGAGTCTAAATTGGGAGTGGATTACCACTTACATCGTGGGTGTCCACTTGCAGCTTTTAAGCAACTACTTCTTGCTAGGACACAAAAGTTGCAATTAGCATATTCTAGACAAGCTCCATCTGGAGTTCCAGTGCATGGCCAGACTAGCATCCAAGGAGATATGCAAAGCCTGCTTGCACCTTTGACTCAAGATGAAGAGCTTCTTTTGTCTTCGGTAGGATAATTGGTTTTGTCCCTCTAAAAGCTGATAGTCTTTGCCTTTAATTATGTGTTGCATGCATATTTGCTTATCTATTTGAGATCCGAGCAAAAACAACTTTTCTTGCTCCCTTCTTAACCAAGGGGCCAAGTTGAAGTGCTGGTGGGCAATGATAATTTGGTAGGGAAGCATGTACATTTCAACACTAAAGACTGCCTTTCTTTTGATGGCAGGTTATGCCATTAGCAGTTCTGCACTTTGAGGATCCTGTTTTGGTAGCATCATGTGCTTTCTTGATGGAACTTTGTGGTGTATCTGCTAGCATGCTCCGTGTCGATGTTGCTGTTTTGCAGCAAATTTCTTCTTTTTACAAGTCTACTGGCCTAAAGGGGCTTGTTAATTCTGCTTTGCCTACTACTTCTGATCATCCTCAAGCAAATGATACAAATATTGCTTTTAACCTTGCACAAGCTTTGGCTGATGACTATCACCGTCTTTATGCTATTCAAAGAGATGGGAAAAGGGCTAGTGGTCTAACTGAAGTTAGCCAGAGACCTTCTCTGGCTCTCATTACTATTGTGCGCCACTTGGAGAAAGCAAGCTTGCCGTCTTTTTCTGCTGGAGACTCGTGTGGAACCTGGCTTTTAAATGGCAAAGGAAATGGAACGGAGTGTAGATCTCAGCAAAAGGCTGCTAGTTGCCGGTGGAATCTTGTCATGACTTTTTGTCGGATGCATAATCTTCCACCCAGCACCAACTATCTTTGTGTTCTTGCAAATGATAATGATTGGGTACTTCTTTCTTCTTTACTCTTTTGAGTTTAGAATATAAGAGCATGTTGTCTTTGGGCCATCTACTATCAGATCTATAACCTAATCAAATTTGGATTTTAGGTTGGATTTTTGGCTGAAGCTCAGTTTTCAGGGTTCCCAGTTCATGTTGTCCTCGATGTGGTGCGCATAGCTTTTTACCCTATGCATGTATTGTGAAAAGTGAAAATCCAGACTTGCTTTGAAATGTTTGGTTTTCTGTTTCAGGCATCAAAAGAATTCAGTGATCCACGTCTTAGGATCCATGTAGTAAATGTTCTGAAAAGTATGCAATCAGCAAAGGTGAAAGCTGGGACGACGTCTGATTCATCTAAAAGAAGTGCTGAAATTACTGTTTATGATGAAAGAAGCATGACAGCCCCTGTTGAACTCTTTGCGCTTTTAGCTGAATGTGAGAAACATAAAAATCCAGGGATTCTGCTTCTGGTTAAAGCACGAGAGCTACGTTGGTCGCTTTTGGCTGTGGTGGCTTCCTGCTTTTCTGATGTATCTTCACTGGCATGCTTAACAGTTTGGTTGGAGATAACTGCATCAAAGTTCTGTGATTTTCTAAAGACCTTTTTTTTAAAAAAATTCCTGGTTTTGAACTGCCATAAAAATATGTTATGTCATGCTCATTTAATTTGTTTAATGATTTTAATTTGTCAATTAAGTAACGTGTAAATCATTGTAAAGGAAAAAGGTAAAATCAATCATAGATTATATTTTTAGGTTACTTGTGGTTTGTAGTTATATGAATTGAATTTTTTAATGATTTTAATTTGTCAATTAAGTAGCGTGTAAATCATTGTAAAGAAAAAAGGTAAAATCAATCATAGATTATATTTTTAGGTTACTTGTGGTTTGTAGTTATTTGTGTACCAGCAATGTGTCTGCTTGTATAGCAACACTAGAAAAAAAATCATTTTCTTGTGAATAATACATCCCTAAAACTTAATCACAGCTTTTCTCTAATGTTGACATGGGAGTGAAATAAATGTGAAATAAAAGGAAGATAATGCAATGATCACATTTCTTGCGTTTTTCACTGAACATTGTTATGGGAAACAAATTATTGTACCTATCTACTTTTAGGTGAACAAGATTTCAAACCACATAAGGATAGTTGTTTAACACAATCAAAAGATGTTTGTTTCAGAAAAACCATTATAGTAACTGATCTCTTTTGCAGAGAGACATCCTCTATCAAGGTCAATGACATGGTTTCCCAGATCGCAAATGACGTTGGAGCTGCAGTGAAAGCATCCAATGAACAGCTGAAGAACAGGGGCCATGTTTTATTTCATTATAGCAGAACAAATGCTAAAAGAAGGCGCCTTATGGAACCAAGCCTAGTCAATGCAGTCGGTGCCACATCCTTGGATCAGGTTGCTGGTTCTACTTCGTTTAACTTATCCAATATCCAAGGAATAATGGCTGAAGATAGGAGGGGCGAAGAGCAGATAAAGCTCATCAATGATCCAGCTGAAGGGCTTGTCTCCCTTGCAAAAATGGTTGTAGTGCTTTGCGAGCATCATTTGTTCATCCCTTTACTTAGAGCTTTTGAAATGTTCCTTCCCTCATGTGCCCTCTTATCTTTCATGCGTTTTCTTCAGGTATGAGCCATTGTAAATTAGGCCTTTAAAAACATCTTACCTTTTGTGTTTTATTGATGTGATTATATTATAAGAAAAATGCGAACTTCCACTTACAATTGTTACTAGCTCGTTTTTCCTTGACTTCCCTTGTTATTATTTTACATGAAATATTGAAACTTTCAGGCCTTTTTGTTTGGTTATTTTCTGATAAATGCTCCTTTTCTTTAAGGCTTTTTCACTGATGAGGCTCACAGATGCGGCAAACCATTTAAGCCATTTTTCTAGCTCATTTAAAGATGAGAAGTCTCAGATGATGCCCATCATCAGAGATAGCCAGATTGGATCCGGCTGGATAGGTTCCACCTCTGTGCAAGCGGCTAATGTGATGCTTAAAACCTGTCCATCACCATATGAAAGAAGATGCTTGCTGCAACTTTTGTCTTCTGCTGATTTTGGAGATGGTGGAGCTGCTGCTTCTGGCTTCCGACGGTTGTATTGGAAGATAAATATTGCTGAGCCCTCCCTACGGAAAGATGAAGGGCTGTATTTGGGTAACAGTGATGCTCTAGATGATGCAGAACTTCTGACAGCATTGGAGAACAATGGTGATTGGGAGCTAGCATGTAGTTGGGCCAGGCAACTAGAAGCAAGCGGTCCACCATGGACTAATTCTTTTCACCATGTCACTGAGACACAGGTTCTGGTTTGAAATGTGTTAAGTTACATTATTTTAGCTATACACCATATTGCTGCATTCTTCAATCAGAACCTGAAAGTGCAATTTACCTTTTCTTGATTCCGTTTCATCTCAGTCAGTTGTCGGTCGAAGTTCGGCTTTTATCATTTTAGCAAGTGTTAGTACCCTTTCCTTTTATGTTGGAAAAAAATGCTAGTACCTAAATTGTAGTTCAAATTTTTGTAGGTTAGCGTATCTGGAGTCAATGTGGTTCGAATGGAACTTATAAATTTTGAGTTGTCATTTAGTTGATTACTTTTACAGCAACTCATGGTTATTTGTTTTATTTCGGATCTAATTTCCAGGCAGAAGCAATGGTGACTGAGTGGAAGGAGTTTTTGTGGGATGTTCCAGAAGAAAGAGCTGCAGTTTGGGGACATTGTCAAAACTTGTTTGTGCGACATTCCTTTCCTGCATTACAGGTGCTTTAATGATTACTATTTTAATCTTTGAATTATAATAATTGTTAAATATACCAAGATTAAGATACAAAAAGAAAAAGGGCAGCCTGGTGCACAAAGGCTCCCCCTGTGTAAGGTCCGGGAAAGGATCGGGCCACAAAGGGACCATTGTAACAGCCTTACCCTTGCATTTTGCAAGAGGCTGAGTCCACAACTCAAACCCATATCCTCTTGGTCAAACGGCGGCAACTCTTGCCAGTTGTGCCAAAGCTCCCCTTCATTATGTGATCACGGTACATTTTTTATTAATACTACTACATATAGCTAAATAGTTCTCTTGTCGTACTGTTACAGGCTGGTTTGTTTTTCCTCAGACATGCTGAAGCCGTAGAGAAAGATATCCCCGCTAAGGAACTTCATGAAATGCTTCTTTATTCCCTTCAGTGGCTAAGTGGGTTGATAAGTCAGTCTATTCCGTGAGTAAATATGTCCTGTCTATGTTAGGTTTTGCAATGACAGTAGTTGACTTTATCACTTGCTTGTTCTCCCTTTTAGATCTTTCTGAGTTTGTGATTAATCAATGACAATTGAAAATAACTGTAGGCAACGGCTGGTTGGCTTGCTGGATTTTATACTGCTCATACAAACATGTTTTCTGCTATATTACTTACTTCTTCCTTGTGCAAACTAGGGTCTATCCTTTGCATCTTCTGAGAGAGATTGAGACTAGAGTATGGCTTTTAGCTGTGGAAGCAGAAGCTCAGCTTAAGAATGAAGGATCTTTCACAACACGAAATCATGCTTCCAACGTGGTTGGTGGGAAACGTAACAATATTATAGATCAAACTGCTTCTATTATTGCAAGGATGGATGGTCATTTGAATTCCTTCAAGGCCAAAATTGTAGAGAGAACTGACCCAAGAGAAAGTAACGGACTGCAGCTTCATGTTATCCAAGACTCGGATGCCAACATTTCCTCAACAACACTATTTGGTCACCCAAAAACGAAAAGGAGGGCTAAAAATTACGCTCCTGCAAGAAAGTTGATTGTAGACACTGAGAAGGCTATTGAACTTGATGATACGTCCAACGTTTATGCAAGCTCCATAAATGATATACAGTATGTTAGAGAACAGGAAGATAATTTGAAATATGAAACATCAATCTCTGGATGGGAAGAAAGACTGGGTCCAGCAGAGTTGGAAAGAGCTGTTCTTTCTCTACTGGAATTTGGTCAAATAGCAGCTGCTAAACAGCTTCATCATAAGCTCTCCTCAACAAATGTGCCTCCAGAATTGTTCCTTGTAGATGTTGCTTTAAAGTTTGCTATTACTCTATCTCCTAGTGATGACAGAGAAATATCCTTTTTGGAACTTGAGCCAGAAGTTCTCACTGCTCTCCAGTCTCTGGGTATCTCTTACCATAACAAGTCGACTGACCCCATGCAGGTAATTATAAGATTAAATTTCCCTGAGGTGTTTCTTTACAACCACGGAATGTATTATTAATTCTTTCACCCTAGAAATTAGTCATAACCCTTACAAATTCAAAATCACAGGTCTTGGAGGCCATTACCTCCAAATGTACTGATGGCCGTGGCCGCGGGCTTTGTAAGAGAATAATTTCAGTTGTCAAAGCTGCAAGAGTACTGGATACTTCATTTTATGAGGCTTTTGGGAAGAAGCCTGTTGAACTGCTACAGCTGCTCTGCCTTAAAGCGCAAGATTCATTTGAGGAGGCCAAGCAATTTGTGGAAACCCATTTTATGTCTCCAGCTAGTGTAGCACAAATTCTGGCAGAGTCTTTTCTTAAGGTAGGATGTGTACTTTCTTGGAAGCGCAAACTTCTAAACACCAAGGGCACTGGATGTTTTACTATTGTGTTTCTCCAAGAATGAGCTGATTAATATGCTCCTCCATTTATTACTTTGAAGATATGTTATCTGTTTCATCTAGACTGCATGGTTGATAATGTCTTGTTGGAGCTACTAATTCGTTATCACTAAATCATGCTACTGGATACTGGAAAAATTGTTCTACATCAACTGAGACGTTTGATGGCATCAACAATAATGACTGATGATGAGCTAACCATATATTTTCTTCAGGGGTTGTTAGCTGCCCATCGTGGTGGATACATGGATTGTCAGAAGGAGGAGGGCCCTGCTCCTTTGTTGTGGAGGATCTCAGACTTTCTGAAGTGGGCTGAGCTTTGTCCATCTGAACCAGAAATTGGCCATGCATTGATGCGTTTAGTTATTACTGGACAAGAAATACCACATGCATGTGAGGTGTGCTCAAGATATTGATTGTGCTTATAATCTGATTTTTAGAGCAATGTCCCTAATTTTGTATGTGAGAGATGGTGAATAAGTGGATAAGAGACAAAATAAGGGAGCTGGTGATCGTAGATTCGTAAGGATTGCTTTTCATGTTATTCTCATACTAGGTGTAGATGCCGCATCAAGCGCGGCCTATGTTAGAGCTAGATTCCGATTTTAGAGATAAACTCTAAATTGAAGAGATGATAGACCCTAATTTTAGAGAGATGAGCTCTAGTTAATTTTATTTCGTTTTATTTTGATTGGTTGAATCTCTTACTTTTCATCAAAGCACGACTTTTAGTTCCCATTTTATTAATAAGAGTTAATATAGATAACAATATAAGATTTAATTTGTGTTTGTAGAAAATCCTTGATAATCTTTAAGAAAGGGAACTATTTAATATTTATTTTTTTTCTTGTATGAGGATTTTAAACCAGAGGTATATGATGATGTTTACTTTTATAACAATGCATTTCCTTGACCCTTGATTATGCAGGTTTAACTTTTGACTCTATAGCTTTTTCGTTTCTATTAATGCCTTTATTTTTCAGCCTTGGTTAAAAAATCATGATCTTTCAGGTTGAGCTTCTGATACTATCTCATCATTTCTACAAGTCCTCGGCTTGCCTTGATGGAGTGGATGTTCTTGTAGCCCTTGCGGCAACACGAGTAGAATGTTACGTATCTGAAGGAGATTTTTCATGCTTAGCTCGCTTGGTCACTGGTGTGAGCAATTTTCATGCTCTAAATTTCATTCTTGGCATCCTCATTGAAAATGGCCAGTTGGAACTTTTGCTTCACAAGTATTCAGCTGCAGAAGCAGCTTCAAATAGTGGGGATGCAGTTAGAGGATTCCGAATGGCTGTTCTTGCTGCACTGCAGCATTTCAACCCTCATGATCTCGATGCTTTTGCAATGGTTAGTTTTTTCATGTTATGATTGGGTATTCCTGTTAGTTGCATTTCCCAAATATTGATACATATTAGCATTCTTTGAAATGCTTTGGTGCTTTCAATTTCATTTCGTCTGCACATTCTTTAGTTATAGGCACGTGTTTCATGTTCGTTTTGACTGTTTTTGCTTTATAATTCCTTTTTACACTGTTCTTGGCAGGTGTATAATCACTTTGATATGAAATATGAAACTGCTTCGTTACTCGAGTCACGTGCCTTGCATGCAATACAAAGATGGTTTCACTTCTTGGACAGAGATCAGAATGTGGATCTCTTGGAATCCATGCGTTTCTATGTTGAAGCTGCGGAAGAATTTGCTACCATTGATGCAGGCAATAAGACACACCGGGCCTGCGCTCAAGCTTCGCTCTTGTCTCTACAAATGCGAATGCCAGATTCTGATTGGCTAATTCTATCTGAAACAAATGCTAGGCGAGCCCTTGTGGACCAATCTCGGTTCCAGGAGGCATTAATAGTAGCTGAAGCATATGGGCTTAACCAGCCAAGCGAGTGGGCACTTGTAATATGGAATCAAATGCTTAAACCTGAGCTAACGGAGCAATTCATGGCTGAATTTGTCGCAGTGCTGCCATTGCAGCAGGCAATGCTCGTCGAGTTGGCGAGGTTTTATCGAGCGGAAATGGCTGCCAGAGGTGACCAATCTCACTTCTCAGTTTGGCTTTCTCCCGGTGGCTTGCCAGCAGAATGGGCCAAACATTTAGGAAGGTCATTCAGAAGCTTATTGAAGAGAACGAGAGACATGAGGTTGCGAGCTCAGTTAGCTACTATAGCAACGGGCTTTAGTGACGTTATTGATGCTTGCTTCATGATTTTGGACAAAGTGCCCGAAGCAGCCGGTCCACTTGTTCTTCGGAGGGGCCATGGGGGAGGCTACCTTCCTCTCGTTTGAAGGTCTCTAAAAATGGATGGTGATTGACTTCCAATATTTTCTTTTTTAAACGATCGAACGATACAAGTTTGCCTTCAATGCACTGTGCATCAATACTCCCACTGGTGGCTATGTGGGGCCAATGTGGCGCATGCCGTCGTTCGATCGGGCCAGACCCCTCACGCATGTATTTTTGCACGTGCCGAGGTCTCAATGTCAACGTGGGGAGGCGCCTTTATTTATTTTTTGAATAATAATCGGTTTGACGAATTTTGTACCTCATCCCGTGGTTGATCTGATCTAAATTTGTTTCTTTATCTTCATTTAGGCGATCGTAAGCTCACAACATTTTCCTGGGTGGGATTATGAACTATCATTGTAAATATGCACAGGTTATGCCCCCCCCCCTGTTGTGTATCATTGTGATATATATTTACTTTATCAAGAAGGTCGTGGCAATCAATATTGCCATTGCCTTGACGTTGATTTATTTTATCCAAGCATTGTCTGGACAATTTTGTCGCTGCGTTTTTTATGTAATCTTGTTATTTATTAAATGGAGTGAATGGGTGATAAATGCTGGAAAATCAACATGAGGTCGTCGCGGGTCAAGTTTGTCTGTTTCTCCCTGTCCAGCTATTAGGTGCAATTAGATTTGCCGACAGCCCATCGCTTACCGACCTCTCCTCCTCCTCTCCCATTCCCATTCTCATTCCCCTTCCTTCCCCCATTGTGACATTAAAAGACGAATTACCCTCTGCCACATTTTCCTTCAAAATTTGAGGAGAGATGAGTCCCATTTTTTTGTTTGCAAATGGGGATCCAAAATTTTCTTCGGATTAAGGAACCTCCCCCGTAGCTTCTCCTTTCCTCTAAATCTTCTCCCACCTTGTAGATCACAAACCACCCGGCGGGTTCTCTCCCTTCCGCGGCCATATATTTGTCCAGAATCATCAGTTTGCTCACCTTTTGATCAACTTCAACGCCCAAGGTTCGAATGAGACAACTCGTCAATCCTAATTTCTACCTAGCTAGCTAGCTCTTGCTTCAGAAACTTTCAATTATTTTCAGTTTTTTTGTGATCTTTTGCTCGATCGCGAGCTCAGAAGCAGGACTACTAGCTGGCTTTCCATAAGTATAGTCCCCCTCTAGAGCCAATTATGGCTCCTCTGGCCAAGAGGAAAACAAGAAGAACCCACCATAGTGGCAGGGTGGTCAAGTATAATTGCTCTAAGGATCAGAGTCAATTCGCAGCAAGTGTAGAATTGGGAGGGGTGGGGCAATGCGATCCCGCTATGATGGGAACAGGCAGCATTGAGCGGCAGCTCTTGTTCACACAACCTGCAGATCAGGAAGGGAAAATACATGAGAGCAGTGCAGATGGATGCTCCACCCCAAGGGGCCGGAGGCACAGAATACCAGACATCGTCACCTGCCCACCGGCGCCAAAGAAGCCAAGAATGTCTCTCCGGTGTTCGTCCGGCCGGAAGATTGCCTTCTTCTCCCCTCCAGAGCTGGAGGTGTTCTTCTTCTTTGCCCTCAGAAGGGTCTTGGTTTAAGCGCCAACTAGTCGCTACGTACTTGAACCATGTTTGGATATTCGGTTTTCAATTATTGCTGCTGCCAGTTTGGTGTGAGAAATTATATTTGATTTTGGCTCTCTTCTTTCAATACCTTTTGGCTTTCCTCTAAATTATCCTGCTCTGCAATTGGAGTGCAAGCATGCTCATGGTAGGACTGATGATCATCAGGTAAGACTGTCACCACTATTTGCAAAATTTGCTTGGTGTGTGGATTGAGCTTGACTATACATACCTATTATAGGACGCTGCTTACATTGGGAAACAGCATCTAAGTGTTCAGATCTGGGGAGCTCTATATTATTAGTATGGGGTCTGTCACTGATCTTGGAATTTTGGACGCAATTGATCAGCGTCAGAGCAGCTATGCAGTGTCTTTGATTGTGTGATTTTTCTATCGTCGTCTTTTTTTTCATAATTTTATTTTTCAGGAGTGTATAATGTCACCTAACTTGCATTGTATATGCATATACATGTGCCTGGCTTTCTTTGAGATATTTGACTTGTATTTGTGATAGATGGCCAAATCTTGATGTATTTGCCGTACGTAATATTCATGTGTGCCATTAATCAATTAGAGGCTGGTAATGATCACAACCTAATGCATATAAACTATAACTAGTACAGATGTATAAAAAATACAACGGGTTGTGGTGGGATTTGGGAACCTAATCTCTTGGTTACTGTCCGTTTTGATGGGTTTGGTAATAATAGATTCTACTAATTAAATGCAGCTTTTTCCATGATGGGGAGGTCAACCTGGTTGCGAAATCATTAGCACAATGCGTGGCCTTGCCTTTAATCTCTCCTCTCTCCACTTTTTCTGCCTCTTATTCTCTTCTTTTTGTTTGAATTTTTTTTCGGCTTTTCATGATGAGGGTTCGGGAGTAGAAGATACAACAGAGTACACATCATTTAACTCAATCTCTCTCTCTCAGTAAAAAAAAGGAAGAACACCTAAGATGCCCCCAATTTAACGTTCTATTTATGGTATTATTACCAGTCATTCGTTTTGTTTTCCTGCTTTACTTTTGGGGATGCGTGTTTGATGCTGACGCATCTGACAGTTTTAAAACTTAAATAGAAAAAGAAGAGGGCAGTGGAAGACTGATCGTTACAATTAACGCACACACGTAATATAATATATATATATACACTTATTTTTAAGCGTTGTACGCTTATTTTGTCGTTGGATTAAAATCTAACGTCCACCACCTTACATCCCCCTTCTCGGTCTCCACCCAATTATATAGAGATTTAAAACTCTTCTTTTCTCCAATTAGATCTGTATTTTATTGCTTAAAATCTTCACCGATTCGTTTTTTTATATCCTCCCCAAATTATAAAATACTATAAGTAAATTACCGAAGGTACGAGAAAGAGGAGAGCATAAGTTATCCGAGTTAAACACGAGTAAATATGATCATATTTGTATGGGTTCAATAAGTCATAATAATTTTTCAATTTTAAAGTTTTTAACATAATTCTAAAAATGGACAATTAATTATCATGAGTTATCATATATTTTATAATTTATTACAATCTTTCTATTGTTTTTTAATAGAAGAACAAGGCTTGATGGAAAGAATGTCAATGACGAAGAAAAGTTTGATGGAGAATATCGTGTATAATATAACATCTTCTATATAAAATTAAAATAATCTTAATTGTTTTTATTTGTTATAGTTAAACTCATATGCGTGAACACGGGGTTGGGGTGGAAGCCGTTGGATTCCAATCCAATGGCCAACACTCCTATGCGTTGCTTGCACCGCCAAACAAGGCAACGCATAGGAACAAGCCTCTCTCTCTCTCTTTCTCTCTCTCTCTCTCTATATATATATATATATAAACATATGGAAAAGATATCTTGGTAGAAAAAATTCCTATAAACGCCCAAATATGGACCGTCGATAAAATTTGAAGGTCTAAATTTGTTTTCTGAAAAAAAAACTTCCCTTTTTCTCTCCTATTACTATTCGTGCCTTTATCGTTGTGCTCCCCCATTGGTACCCGCACCCTTTGCCACGCTCATGCCCTCGTGCCCCATCCAAGATGTCGAGGGCCTCTGTTGCGCCCACGCTCTACATGCCGCTGCCTTTCCTCCTTGTTGTGCCCATGCTTGTAGCTCGTCGAGTGTGGGCACAGGCATGGGCGTGACAGAGGAGTTGATGGAGATTAGGTTTTTTTATAAAAATAGATTGGGGCCATTAGATTATATTCGGCGATCAAGATAGGGGCACATGTAGGGCAGTCACCCTAGGATATCTAATTATATATATATATATATATATATATATATATATAAATATAATATGTTGTAATTGTTTTATGTGAATACACGCAGGATCCCGGCGTTGGGGTTGTGGGGTGCTTGAATGTCTGTGGAGAGGGCTACAATATATGCATGGGCCCTTGGGTCGATGTCTGTGGAGAGAATCTAATTTAATGCCTCGTGTCCGCGATGTATGCCGATGATACATCCCTATGCCTTCATTTTTCGTTATTTTTCATTCAGGGTATATTTAATTGGCAAAAAAAATAATATAAATAATATATAAATTTTAAAATAATTAATCTTACAAAAATAATATATTTACTATATTTTATATAAAAAATATTATTAATTTAATTATTTTGCATACAAATTAAATATGATTATATCATAGTGAAAACACAAAATAATTATACTTATTTTATGTGGCCAAAAAAAATCTTTTTTCTTATCTAATGAGATTTTAAAAAACAAAAATTTGTTCTCCTCTTTAAAAAGTATATAGGTGGGCTAAATAAGATAATTATAATTAATTTGAACACAAAATATATTACAAAATCACTATTTTTTTTAATATTGCACATATATTAATTTTAGTAAGACTAACCATTTAAAATTTTCATATCACTTAAATTTTTTTTGTGCTAACCAAACAAGACCCTATTATATTTTTCTCTTTGCAACAACTTAATTAATTAATCACTAGCAAGTAGAGCTCTTCTCTTTGTCTCGCTGTGTATCGGTCTCGGGTTGGATGGCAATTAACATTGAAGTATATGCATGATTGAACGAGCCTCCCGTTTTGGTAATATAAATAAATACATATATGAGCTACTATAAATTAATGTAATATCATTTTTTTGAAAATAATAAAATTTGATTAAGCTAAAAAACAAAAGATTACAAAAGGCTCATTGAGGCTCCTACCCTGCCCAGCGAGAGCTTGAGTAAAATAAAAAAGAGATTGAGCAGGAGGCTCCAAAAAATTATGTGAGTTACTATTTATTTTTTGTCCAAAACTTAAACAGTCAGAGAAGATGATAAGGCCTGAATGAGGATCTGTTTCAGCAATACAACAAACAGCTTGATAAGTTCCTTTCAGGTTTGCCATTTGGAGGCTTAAATCGGATGATAAACTTGCAAGAGAAAACAAGGGATGAAGAAAATCTTTCAATAACATTATTCCCTAATAGGTTGAGGAATTGTGATCCACAGAGCTACCATCAACCATTATAATTTTAGTGTGAGGGTAAGTTAAAAAGAATCGATAAGGTGTCTATATAATTAAAGTTTTGTAATAATTTGGCTCAACTACAAACTAATAAATTAATTATTTTTTAAAAAAATTAACGAAGTTGAAGATCATAAATTTATCTCCATTTATATATTAAATTTTATCTCAATAAATATTGAATGTGAAATTAACTAGGATATTGCATTCCATTTGTCTAGAAAGACTGCCATTCATTTCTTTAAAAATAATTAATTAAATTAAAAATTAAAATTTCACTTTCATTAGATTTTACTTTAATAGATATTATAAGTGAAACTAATATTTTAGGGATGTTAGACGTTTCCTCTTCTTCCTTATCACACAATAGGTTAGGCATTTGGAGCAATCAGTATCAGAGGCTAACACATTGCTGCAATTTTTTCTATTGAGTTAGACTTATTATGGTGTAACAAACTATTTCTCTAGCTTCGGCCATGAGGAGCCGCTTGAGAATAAAATTCACCCCGCTCAATCTGCTCCTCTTAAAGACATCAAATAAAAACCCAGTAATATATCGCCATTCCTTCATCTTGGACAATCGGCCATGAAACCAAATAGCTTGGGATACCGCACATCTCTTGTGAATGGACAATTCTTCAAAAGGTGGACTGAATTTTCCATTTGGTTACTGCAAAAGAAACATGTAGGTTCCACCTTGATTTTGGTAGAGATTAGTTTATATTTAGTAGGTAGGCAATATATCCCTACTAATCCTCCAATCAAGCATGAGTAGACGGTGTGTTAGATTAATTCTCTACCATGTTTTCCAATGTTGATTATGAATTATAAAGTTGTTTTCTAATTCCTGGTGTTCTTTTAAGTCTTAAAACTGAATTTCCACTTTTAATGCTTAGCCAAATTAATTGATCGGGTTGGTTTGTCACGGCAGGAGGCAAGAGCGGGATAGAGAAGGCATCTTGGGGATAAAATTTTGATTAATCTTATCGGCATTCCATCTGAGGTTCTTCCTGTTTATCATCATAATGACAGCACGCGTGAGAAGCGCACATCTTATGTGAAGCTAAATGATCGCGGCCTGTGGGGCCTCATTCAAAGGTATCGCTGGAATGTGGACAAAACATGTAGGATCGAAGGCATGCTTTGTCTTCGTTTTTGCTAGCTTTTGTCTCGACGTGAGAGAGATTTCCCCCTTGCGTGTGTACTATATTAGCAATAATTAATCCAAGCGCGAACATGCTGATCACTCGTGCAATTAAGAATTTGATGTGCAGAGATTTATTAAGTAATATTATCTTTTACTTCAGAGAAGCATATAATATTTAGTAACTAGATAAGCCTCTTATAAATGTTCCTTACGCCGGCCAAAATATGTATCCCACGAGCCAGTAATAAGGTTGGTAGTCTCATCGTGCAGAAGCACTCCATCCATCCAATGCTATTTGACGAGCCTCGTATACGTATTTACTATGAACTAGCTCTGCCCAAAACTTCCGTATAATTGATAGTTTAAGAATAAACACTTTCGTATCATTTTAATTCTTATCTATTTCCTTAACCTGAAATTTTTCCAAAATCGCTTCTTTTTTCTTTTTGAAAAACACGTCATTTTAACTGGTAAGTTGATTGAACATTAATGACAAATGTATTTTTAATATTTAATATATAATTTTGTATAAAATTCTAAAATATGAATATTAAACTTGGTTCGATCAACTTGAGCGAAATATATTTCATATGGACGAGGAGTCCAATCCGACACAACAAAACATCCGTTACTATATTTAAAATTTTGTATGAAAAGTCATATTATACAGATCACAGTGGGCTAACACATACAGCACGGACAGTGCATGTATGAGATCCATGGGCCAAATCAGATAAGGCCAGCTTCCAGACGCTACCATACCATTGGATTCATGTCATCTCATCTCTCTCTCTCTCTCTCTCTCTCTCTTAAGTCTCAAAACACAGCTACGATCTGATGATCTCTCTTCGATGGGCATATCCAGACCTTTATCTTTTATATTATATATGATTTTATTTTATTTATTTATCATCTTATAATTATACCTTCCACCTCCTCTACTTTAATTTGTTGCTTTCCAAACTATCCAGATACCCCATCACTACTCGATGATCCGTACATATAAATATTATACCATCTTTCCCGCCACGACCGGCCACGCACCGGCCGAAATTCCTTTGTATCTTGGGCCCTCGGCGAGATTGGTCCATCATCATGAGCTGAGGAGCTAATTTAACGGGAAGTTTTAATTTCTTGGTCTCCCCCACTTTTACGCGAAGGGAATATGACACGTATGTAACGCAAACCAAATCACGGCCTCTAAGTTCGGAAAGAAAGTAGCCGGCTGAGGCTCGAAAGTGTATATGTATAATAATACAATAAATGAAGATCTTAATATCTAGAATCGACCACCTGGCCTTCTTTTAAAGTTGAAAAATAGGTGAGATAGATATTTGACTCTTTAATTAAGAAGGTGTTCTAGTAAGAGAGTAGGGAAGAAATTTGCCTAGCACGTGCTAAGGCAAAACCCCTATAGTAATTTTTTTATTATTATTGGCATCCACAAAAAGTGAAATATAATTGATTATTAGGATTAATTTTTTTAACTTTTATTAATTATAAAAATTATAACCAATCATAAAATTGGCAGGCTTTGGTGTAACAATGGCTATAACAAATCTTCTCCCCATCCAATCCTATCCTATATAGCAATCTCAGAATTAACATAGGAAAAAGGGGACATACATTCTGGTTGAAATCGTTAGTATTAAATTTATATATTATTATTGTTATAATTATTATCATCGTCATTGTTACTATATTATATAATTATATACAAAAAAGTATATTATCCACGTCCAAATCAAAAAAGAGACGTGGAATTATGCGGCACCAAGTGCCCTCCTCTAACAGGCTCTCCCGGCAGGAAAAACCAGAGACGAAACATCCTCGCGCGGCCCACCTCGTGCAAACAAGGGGCGCGTGGCACCCATTGACGTGGACTTCACTCCCCGTCTACCGCGTTAATAAAACGTACAAGACTGGTACGTGGCTAGCGTCGACTCCCCTCTCTCTTTTTTTTTTCTTTTTCCACAGCAATTGTAAGTGGCCACTTCCAAATCCTTTTTTTTTAAATCTTTTGTATTCTAGATGAACTAATGCCAGACTTGCCTTGGCATTTTTATATGCATCCCTGTTCTTGTACTACCGATAACCTTCGCACAAATTGTCACCAATGTGATGAAAAACACTTAGAAAAATACAAAAAATAATTCATAACGAAACACCCAAGCTAGCTAGTACTCATAAGGAAAAAATAATAATTAGCTTTACTTAAAACCTTATTGATTTGGATGAATTGTGATCAAGCGAAGCCGGAGATTGGCAAAAATGGCACCGAGCAGTACGTACTATGGATAGAATGAATTCTGTCCGTCAATTCAAATAGTGCTTTGGCTACACTCGCGCATAGCACTTCAATGTATGGTGTTTGCTTTTCGCTGCATTATCAACTTTTCTAAATTTGTTTAATTGACTCAATCAACAAATGATAGTCATGGGAGAGTAGCAGCCAGATACAATTAATCAATCTCCCCAATATAGTGACACTCATCACTCGCTCACAAGTCAGAACATCTATGCGAGACAGCAGCTTCCATGAGGTTTCACTTGAGTTGAGTGGGCGGCGGGGCCACCACCACTCCCATTCCTGATTCCCATCCCTTCATTTTATGGCCGACACTCCCAACGACAAATATCTTCTCTCACTTATTATTTTTCATCTCTTTTAGTTATGCTGTAAAGTTAAAGCTTCCAAAACCACGTCTTCTATTTCGACCCCCCGCTCGTTCTGCTCGTTTTATAAGAAATAATTAGGTAAATAAATACCGACCGATCTGATTAGTGATTACTATTTACTACTACTACTACTACTCTGGTCCTCTTCATCCATCAAACTATATATGATCATTACATTATATGGCCCTTTTTTCTCCAACCTCGCTAGCAAGCACCAGCTTCTCTGATTTGTATGTTTTTCGTGATTAAGACTTGGGTGATCATTGTTGATCAATTGAGTGGCCAAGATGGCCCTTAATTAAGTGGTTATAACCTGATGTTGACGAATGAAATAATTAGATAGGATTAGGGAGATGCTTCTTGTGCCCCCTATTTTTGTTTTTGTTATACGGTAGTGTTCACACAAGTGCAACTTCCTTTGCTTGCAGACATGTCGCATGACCAGTACTCCAGCTCCACCAACGTCGGCCAAGACGATGACTTTAGAGACATCCACGCCCTGACTCCACCCTCTCCGGCACTAGTCACGGCGGGTGCACCGCACCACCATCTATCGCCCAGGTTATCAGCAGCGAGCGACTCGGCGTCGAGCGAGAATTTCACCACCATGAGCCGGGAATTCAACGCCCTCGTCCTCGCCGGGTCGGCGATGGAGGGCCTTGGCGGCGCCGGCGAGGGGCCGCCTGCTGGGGTGAACCTGGAGAGGATCGGGGAGGAACGAGAGGTGGAGGAGACCAACCCACTGGCGATCGTGCCGGACGTGAGCGCACCGTTGAACCGGCAGGCATCATCGCCAGTGAGGCGGTCGTCGTTGGCGGCCGGCGAGGGGCTGACCGTGCACAGGGTGAAGAAGGAGGAGGTAGAGTCGAAGATATCGGCATGGCAGACAGCCAAGGTGGCCAAGATCAACAACAGGTTCAAGCGGGAGGATGCCGTTATCTCTGGTTGGGAGAGTGAGGAGGTCCAAAAGGCCAGCACTTGGATGAAGAAAATTGAGGTACGCACTCGCCTAGTTATTACTTAATACACATGTTCTACGCCCGTATTAATTACTTACTGGGATTGATTATTGTATATATAACACGTCCAGTTATTATTAATTATAATAATTATATCTAAAAAATCTATATCTATTGATCGTCTTCTTAATTAATGGTCTTCCCTGCTGCCTATTCTCATTCTTCAATTTTCAGATATTATAATAATTCCTTCATCTTTTTTATTGATCTACCATTTGATTCAGTTCCCAATAATGAACCCCACAATGTTCATATTTGATATCCATGAGACTATTACCTGTACTTGAGGGAACCCCTTCCCCTCGTACTTGTACTAACAGTTAGTTACGGGTTTAATGCTACCGTCAAACGGTGGGCAACGGTGGTCGTAGAGTATGATTCTTTACCCAGTATGCGTACTAATTAATTCACTCGATCCATTAATGCCTCCTATTTTGATTGGGAATTTAGAACTTCGAATTAATTTTATAAGCTTCATGGTCAAATATTTTGGTTGCTTTAGAAATGAAGGTGTTGTTATAATGGGTAATTACTTGTGACAGAGGAAGCTGGAGGAGAAGAGGGCGAGGGCAGTAGAGAAGATGCAGAATGATATCGCAAAGGCACGGCGGAAAGCGGAGGAAAGGAGGGCGTCTGCAGAGGCCAAGAGGGGAACGAAGGTGGCCAGGGTCTTGGAGTTGGCCAACCTCATGAAAGCCGTTGGCAGGGCTCCGACCAAGCGTTCCTTCTTCTAGCTTTAGCCAACGTGTCTTGCATACATCAATCCATCTATACCTATGGTCCTATGGTAAATAGTGATAGTAATACCACCAACCATAGAAACAATAAAATATCAAAAAAAAGTTTATATGGTGCTTTGCTTTTTAGGTTAGAGCATGCGCTTTAAGTAAGAAGACGGCCCCTTTTGGCGTGGTTTGTCATGCACTATGAAATGGAATATATTTCATATTGCTAGTGATGTAAAATACGGTTTTTTTACTGATTGCTTTCATCAAATCCGATTGGCTTGGTTTGGAAAGACTTTTTCCATATATATATATATATATGTCCAAGAGTCCAAGTCAGATATGTATGTGTGATAAACAGTTTGTATGATTTATTATGCGGTTTGGTGTGTAATTCTATTGACTCCCACCAAATAATTATTAATATTTTTGAAAACCACTCTAAACAATTATGGGGGGATTACTGGTATCTAAATTGTCCTTTGCTATTAAAACCATTGCCTCAAATATCATTGCGAAGGGTATTATTAATTTGATGTGTGCCTAAATGCCGCAGTTACAAGCAGGTTATTATTTTATTGAATTTATGGGGACGAGGTCCCGTGGAATCGATAGCTCTGAGTAGAGCAGTGTGGTGAGATCACACAAATGTTGCAGCCGTGACCCAACAATTTACCTTTTTTTCTGAAAAAAATGTAGTGATTCAACTATTCTCGATCGGTTAATTCGATGTCTTGTAAAATTATAGTAGCTGCATCTGGTACAGAAAGAGCAAGAGTTAATACTCACCAACAAGCTATGAAGATCTCTTCGTCAACCTCGCTGAAGAACATGGATAGTTATAGACCTCGGCGTATTCCCTCTGCGTCTGATGGGACAGTGACATAACATCAATATGTGCATCTTTCACCCGTCAAAAGAATCCAAAATTGCAATGCTAGTTGGCAACCGAGTATAGAAAAAATGGTCACTTAAGAATCAGCAAACGTTACCTGTTTCATCCCTTCCAAAAAGCATTCAATTGGGCACATTTTCAAGCCTCGTGTTCGACCCGGTGCGCCTCCCGAATGCAAAGAAAGATCTAGCATGCGTCCGGTACGCCAAAACGACAAACTAAACGAGAATAATCAACTTCAACAGGTTATGCGCGTGCCCGCGCACGCATGCACACACACACATATATATATATATATATATATATATATATATATATGGAAATAATATTACTGTGCTCAAGCACAGGTAAGCACTCTATGCTTAAGTTCGTTTGTAGCCGTTGGATCATTATCCAACGGCTGTAAATGGCCCGCGTTTTCATCTTTCTTCTCCGGCTTCATCTGCTTCTCCCGCGTTTGTCGTCTGCATCATCCAATCTTCTCCCGCGTTGGATACCAATCTGCATCATCCAATCTGCTTATCCCGCGCAGCACACCCGGCTGGATGATTGCTGGAGGCGTCGACATTCGAGTCCAGTGAGGAGGCGATCTTGGAGTCCCCCACCGTCCTTCTCTGTTTCTCCAAGCTGCGGGGTTGGCCTCTGTTTCTGAATGGACGCCATGCAGCAAGGCCGTGGAGTCTTGATCGACGCCATGCAGTGAGGAGGCGGTCGTGGAGTCCACCATTGGCGAGTTTCGATCGATGCGGCCGACGCCGACTAAGTTGGATATTGGCTGCTCTGTTTTCGACGCTTGGTGGTTCCTCTCCTCTGTTTCTCTGTTTGTTATCTGAGCCCGCGTTTGATACGTCGTCTGCATCATCCAATCTTCTCCCACGTTGGATACCAATCTGCATCATCCAATCTGCTTATCCCGCGCAGCACACCCGGCTGGATGATTGCTGGAGGCGTCGACATTCGAGTCCAGTGAGGAGGCGATCTTGGAGTCCCCCAGGTGCGATCTTCTCTATTTCTCCAAGCTGCGGGGTTGGTTCCTCTGTTTCTGAAGGGACGCCATGCAGCACGGCCGTGGAGTCTCGATCGACGCCACGCAGTGAGGAGGCGGTTGTGGAGTCCACCATTGGCGAGTTTCGATCGATGCGGCCGACGCCGACTAAGTTGGATATTGGCTGCTCTGTTTTCGACGCTTGGTGGTTCCTCTCCTCTGTTTCTCTGTTTGTTATCTGAGCCAGCGCGCTCTTGCTGGCGGAATCCGGCTCCGGTTTCTTCCGGATGGATAGTGCTGCCGACGATGACTGATGACGACCTCTTGGAGGTGTTGTTGGAGCACAAGGCCGTTTCTGAGTTCACTCATCGAAATCGAATACAGGGCTGGCGTGCAGAGGTTTTTGTTGTTCATTTGCAATTTTTGATTTGTAGAAGCATCACTTGTTATGGGTTTGAATATCATGTTTTGGATTATTGGATGATGTTCGACGACGACCTCTTGGAAGCACAGAGCCGTTTCTGAGTTCACTCATCGA